>CAUYPK010087166.1:0-84526 GCA_963574355.1 Loris lydekkerianus | reverse complement strand
AGTTGTGACAGGTATGATAGGTAGGGCAGGTGGGGCAGGTGAGGCAATTGTGACAGGTATGACAGGCAGGCAGGTGGGGCAGGTGTGACAGGTATGACAGGCAGGGCAGGTGGGACAGGTGGGGCAGGTGGGGCAGGTGTGACAGGTATGACAGGCAGGGCAGGTGGGGCAGGTGGGGCAGGTGGGGCAGTTGTGACAGGTATGATAGGTAGGGCAGGTGGGGCAGGTGGGGCAGTTGTGACAGGTATGACAGGCAGGGCAGGTGGGGCAGCTGTGACAGGTATGACAGGCAGGGCAGGTGGGACAGGTGGGGCAGGTGGGGCAGTTGTGACAGGTATGACAGGCAGGGCAGGTGGGGCAGGTGGGGCAGTTGTGACAGGTATGACAGGCAGGGCAGGTGGGACAGGTGGGGCAGGTGGGGCAGTTGTGACAGATATGATAGGTAGGGCAGGTGGGGCAGGTGTGACAGCTATGACAGGCAGTGGAGATGGAGCAGGTGGGTGGGACAGGTGGGACAGTTAAGGCAGGTGGGGCAGGTGAGGCAATTGTGACAGGTATGACAGGCAGGCAGGTGGGGCAGGTGTGACAGGTATGACAGGCAGGCAGGTAGGACAGGTGTGACAGGTGGGACATATCAGTCAGGTGGGTCAGGGGGGCCAGTGGGGCAGGCAGAAATCAGTTCTCAAATTCACTCTGGGGGAGATGGGACCAGGATGGCTATGGGCTGGGAGCTGAGTGACCAGGTCAAGTGCACCACAGGGTCCCTATCCAGGCCAGCAGCTCATGGAGCAGAGGCCATTTGAGGACATGATGACAGTGACAGCTGTGGACATGCCAGGGTGGGCTGGTGAGGAGCTCATAGCAGGGCAGGAGTTGAGCCAGTAGCAGGGCACACTCACTGAGAGAAGATGAGAAGGGCCCCAGACCCCAGCCTGTGGGGCACCTCCGAGGCATGGGGCACAGTCATGGCCCTGCCTGTTACTGGCCAGGGTCCTGGGCCCAGAGGGTGGGTTAAATTCCCCAGTCTGGACAAGACTAGCAAGGCAATGTCATGGAGGCAGAGCAGTGGCAGTGCCAGACCCACACAGAGAACTCCGACCTCAGGGCATACACATCAGTGCCCCTGAGTGGTCTGCCCAGGGCCCTGGGTTTGGGTAATGCTTTGGGCAGGTCCTTACATCGTTTTGGAGTGTGTGAATTCCTCCCCTGGGATGGCACAGAGCCCATTGCGAAGGCAAAGGGCCTGAGCTCAACAGATGTCATCAAGGCTAGGGGCGGGGGGGGGGGCGGTTCTGCCAGCTCTGGGGTTCACACGTGGCCATTGACATTGACAGAGTCAGGCTGACTGTCCTGCGTGATGGATGCCTGGCTGACCCGACTTGATGGACAGATGTAGGTGTGCCTGGGGAATGGTCCCCCCTCAAGCACTGAGGTCAGCCCCACCTTGGAGGGCTGGGCAGTCACCCAGGGGGATGTTGGCACTGTTTTTTTAGGGGCATACATTTATTGGAAAGCAGGGAGGGCCAGCATGCCTGAATGTTGCCCCTGGGTGAAGGCAACTTTCTTCCTCATTCTGCCCTGACATCTTGACCTTCTCACAGTTCAGGGAGGAAGAGGAAGGAGCTGGAGCCCTCTGCACTGGCAGGGATCCCCCACGTGAAGGGGGAGCCCGGGTGGACATCACAACAGCCTATTTGGGCAAAATAAATAGAGTGTTCAGGAAGGGAAGGAGGCACAGCTGCCTCTGAGAAGGGAGGGGCCTGCTGGGAGGCTACAGCGAGTGTCCCACTTTCTGTACATTCCTACAATTTGAACTTTTACCCTGGACTCAGGGCCTTTTCTAAGTTGGCTTGTTTGTCTGTTTTAATCAGGCCCCTCCAAAGGGCTGGCAGGAGTGGAGGCCTTTGCCCTGCTCATCTCCCAGCAACCTTTTTGGGAAAGTGAGTCTGGTCTGAACCTGACTCCTGTCAAGGACAGGGACCCTCAGTCACTATAGCAGCTTTTAGACTTTCCTATACTTCAGCCCCCACCATGCTCCCAGGTGCCAGGTGAGGATGCCTCATCATCCCAGCCGGTGCTTGGTGCCCCCACACCTTCACCTACCCTCTCCACTGCTGGGCAAAATCCCTATGACAGATTCCCATGTTCTACAAAACTTTGTACTCACCCCCAGCTTCTTCCATTCTGATGGACCCTAGAAGACCCCTGCAGCACACCCACTGCTTCTCAGACAGCATTTCAGAGACCTGAATGTCCCCACTTCAACCACCTGCAGGGCGCAAGGCCACTGTCCAGTGAGGATTTGCACTCCAGATTTCCATCCTTGGGGACTCTAGTTTGGGCACAAAGACTCCTCTCATTGTGAATTTCTGGGGCTTTCAGGCCTGGCACAACATCAAGGGCTCGCCAACAAAGTAGGGAGCTCCCCGCTCTGGACTCAGTTTCAGTCCCAGCTCCCAGACCTCCAGCTGGTCACAACAGGCCCTTTGCCCTTCAGGAATGAAAATAAAGACCTTTCTTCCTCACTGGAACTGTCTGCAGTTGGGGCCGGCATCCTGCAGATGGGCAGTGGACTGTCCTCCCTCCCAAGCTCCATGGGCTGCCACTGAGGGATGGGCTACCTCAGTGGGGTCCCAGCCTCTCACTCCCACCCACTCTCCGCTCTGTGCTCTTGCTCAGGCCTGCTCCCCTGGCCACATCACAGGGAGCTCACGTCACCTCTACCAGTCCAGAACCAGTCCAGGCACCTCTGCCACCTTCAGGGCCCTCAAATGTAGCATTGGCCAGAAAGGGGTTGGGTGACCGGCCAGCTTCAGGGCTATGGCTCTGGGACTGGTACAGATTTAGTCCTGGTGAGCTCTATGGCTCATGTTCTCATTTCCTGGTAGCAACCCTGAGTGTTCTCTGCTCACTGTCCTCAAGCCACGTCAGCACTTCCACCCTCAGCTTCCAGGGAGATGCCGACTGGCGCTTGCTCAGTGTGTGGTGAATCAGAGGAAGTGTGTGGTGAATCAGGGGCGCTTGATAGGAACCCGTTTGTCAGAAAAAGCATCCTAGGTGATGACACAGCACTGCCTTTAGATACACAAGGAAACCCACATCCCAGAAGACGTGAAAGTAACAAGTCGCATCCCTACCCCCATGCTGTGCTCATCCCTGCAGGACTCTCCCCCACCCCTTACCTCTCCTGCTCTGCCCCACACTTTCCCACTCCCTCTGGAGTCCCATTGCAAGGGGGCCCAGGCCCAGGGGAGTTCTAGTGTGCACAGCTGTTCTCACCCAGATCCTCTCCTTAGTGTGCCAGAAAGTGATTAGTTCATTTGGGGTGTATTGTTTTGTTTTGTTTTCATTTCTTTTGAGACAGAGTCTTAGTTTGTTACCCTCGGTAGAGTGCCGTAGGGTCATAGCTCCCAGTAACCTCAAACTCTTGGGCTCAAGCCCATCCTCTTGCCTCACCTTTCCACCTACCTTGCCCTCCCAGAGTGCTAGGATTACAGGTATGAGACACCTCATCCAGCCTCTGTTTGTTTTCCATACATAAATAATTTACAAAAGTAAAAATAGGATAGTCAAAACATTTATTAGGAATGGTAATAAGAATTTAAACATATAAGGGTACAGTGCCTATAGTCCCAGCTACTCGGGAGGCTGAGGCAGGAGGAATGCTTGAGCCCGGGAGTTCGAGGCTACAGTGAGCTGTGATCTCACCACTGCACTCCAGCCCAGGTGGCAGAGAAAGACTTTGACTCAGGGAAAACAATTTTTTAAAAAAAGAACTTAAACACATAAAACCTTGTATCTGTAAGCCAGTGATTTGGGAACCAGGACACCAAGGGTCCTGTCACCTGCAGGAGGTGGTCCAGGGGCTGACTGAAAAGCAGTGGGTGGAGCGTCCTTCCTGCCGAGTAACCCTCTGGGTAAGAAATGAACTTTTCTATCTAATGTACTCAGCCCTACTATGAAACTAATTTATGGCTTTCACATGAAAGCTATAACCTAGTTATAACCTAACAATAGAGGAAAGGGGAAAAGGGAGGGGGACAGAGGGAGGTTGATTGGTGGGATTACACCTGCGGTGCATCTTACAAGGGTATATGTGAAACTTATTATAGTAAATGTAGAATGTAAATGTCTTAACACAATAACCAAGAAGATGCCAGGAAGGCTGTATTAACCAGTGTGATGCAAATGTGTCAAATGGTCTATAAAACCAGGGTATGGTGCCCCATGATTGCATTAATGTACACAGCTATGATTTAATAATAATAAAAAAAAAAAGAAATGAACTTTTCCTTTGTTGACCCCGGGCCTAGGACATTTTGCGTGGACACTGTCCTCTGAAGACCATGCCCCCCTGCTGCTGGCATCGAAGACTGCTCTGCCTCTCGACCCTCACCTGGTTCATCTCCCTGGCAGGTTCCTCTTTGCCATTGTGGGCAGCAGATGGAAGATTCTGGATACTCAGCTGCATTCAGAGTGAATAGAAGCCTTTGAAAGGGGTCCCAGACCTGGGGTGACCAGGTGGGTAAGCTGCAGGATGATGGCCACACAAAGTTGTGTCATCCTTTCTGGACACTCATTCCTCCACTATCCTACGATTTCAGTCATTGTGGGCAGAGTTGAGAACAACTGATGAGTCATGATGAAATAATTCCTAGGATGATGGAATAGCAGAAATCTCACCATCTGGGAGAGATAAGACCCTAAGATCCCCTCCTACATCTTAGATATGGATGGAATGTATTTTATTCTACTAAAAACTCAAGTACCTTTGTGTTCTCTTTGTACATGAGAAGACTAGTAAGAACTAAAGTCACGAACTACCAATCCAATAGAAATACTCAAAAAATACCTTCCATAACTAACCTCATGTGGCAAGTGAGTGGGGGGAAGGGCGGACGAGGAAGAAAGGGAGGGAAGAGGAGGCCGGAGAGGAGGAAGGGAAGGAAGGAGGAACACAGGAGCTGGGATGGGCAGGGCTGGGAGCATGGGGTGGGGGGCACAGGGCCTCATGTTTCCATCCGTAGGCAAAAATCAGAGTATGTGCTTTTTCAGATTTAACATTGTAATTGTCCTGAGAGGTTAAATAAAATGTATGCTAACCCCCTTTCCTACTGGACTGTCAAATGCTCTACTTGCAACATAACTAAAACCGGAAACCAGGGGTGCAACCCAGAATTATGAGAGACCCAAAAGTTATCTTTAGCAGCACTATTTGCAACACAGAATTTTAAATGGCTCCATTAGAACAACTGCACTTTTGTTATTTTAAGGGTTTACGTTCAGGTATTTGAAAATTCCTTTTCCACATCTAAAACGTTTTAAATGTGCTCCTGGAAATCATCTGTGATAGTACATTTCTAAAAAAAATGCAACTATTGATGCAGCAGTATTCCCAATAGCCAAAATATGAAATCAACCTCAATGTCTATCGACGAATCAATGGATAAAAAGAAGGAAATCCTATCATTTGTGAAAACATGGATGAACCTGGCAGTCATTATGTTAAGTAAAATAAGTCAGGTGCAGAAGGACAAATACTGCATGATCTCAAACATGAGGAATCTCAAACTGCTGAACTTGGAGCGAGTACAATGGTGGTTACAAGAGGCTTGTGGGCCGGAGGTCAGGGAGATACTGGTCAGAGAGTACAAAACTTCAGTTAGTTAGGAGGAATAAGTCCAAGAAGTCTACTGTACCATGTAAAGGCTATAGTTAATAACCATGTATTATATGCTTGAAAATTGCTAAAAGTAGATGTTAAGTGTTCTCGCCACAAAAAAAAAAATGATGTGTGAAGTAATGTATGTTGATTTGCTCACATAGTTATTCCACAAAGTATATGTACCTCAAAACAACATATATCCGATAAATATATACAAATTTAATTTGTCAATTTTTTAAAAGTGTTAAAATTTTTTAGATGCCACTATTGGGGGAAAAAGTCAAACCTCCAAATTTTTGTCCTCCAAGACTATGCACACAACAGTCTTCTCAAAAGAACAAAAAAGTGCTTTACATCATTAGTGATTAGAAAATGCAGATTAACACCACAATGAGATACCACTTCACACCTGCTAGAATCGTTACAACACACACACATAAACACACACAAAAGTTGGCATCACCAAGTGCTGGGAGGGTGTGAAGGAAGTGGAAGGCTCAGCCACTGTCAGAAGCTGCAAATCCAACAACTTCTTGCAAAACTAATTTCTATCCTCTGAGCCACTCCTACATATCATCTACCCAGAGAAATAAAAACACATCCACACAAAAACTTCAAAAAGAATAGTAGCAGTTTTATTCACAATAGCCAAAACTGGAGACACATCAATGGAGCACTACTCAGCATACTACTGACACATGAAACAGTATCAATGAAACCCAAAGGTTATGCTGGCTCAAAAGAAGCCATACACAAGAGATGCACCAAGGATTCATTTGTGTACCCCTAGGACAGGCAAAACTTCAGTGGAAAAGATCAGAACAGCTGATGTTGGGGTGAGGATGGGAAAAGTGGATAGTGAATGGGTAGGGGCGTAAAGGAATTTCCTGAGGTGACAAACATGTTCTATTTGTCTTGAGAGCGTCTTGGGTTACACAGTTGGATGTATTTGGTGAAGCTCAGTGAATGTACAATTCACTTTGTGCACTTCTTAGTGAATTTAACATTAAAAAACTATAAGCAAGGGCGGTGCCTGTGGCTCAAAGGAGTAGGGCGCTGGCCCCATATACCGGAGGTGGCGGGTGCAAACCCGGCCCCGGCAAAAAAAAAACCTGCAAAAAATAAAATAAGACAAAATAAATGAAAAATTACAAACAAGGGCAGTGCCCGTGGCTCAAAGGAGTAGGGCCCCAGCCCCATATGCCAGAGGTGGAGGGTGCAAACCCAGCCCCAGCCCCGGCCAAAAACTAAAAAAAAAAAAAACAAACTACAAGCAATTATTCTATGCTAATGCTGTAGGTGCTGAAGTATTTGGAGGAAGTGTACTGACATTTACGATTTAATACTATAAAAGTAACATAGTTTTACTACAATGGCATAAAAATATAATGAACACTTGTAAGCCTACCTGCAACACCAAAACTAGAATATTTCCAGTAACTTGCATCTGTTTGTATGCTTGGAAGGGTTTCCCCCTACATTTGTTAAGACTAGATTATGTATTTCATATGTTAAACGATGTTCACACACCTAACAATAAGATGGACTGAATCTAGGTGGTGTTCCTTATAAAACTATTTCAACCTCGCTATACCTTTGAACATTTTTATTAAATAAAACCCCAGGAAGACAGTCCAACAGAACCCCAGGAGTACCCAGCTCCGGAGGAGAGATTAGGGTAGATTTTTGTCTTTTGAGGTTTTCCATCATCGGTGACCGGTCCGGGTCCCTGGGGGTCCCAGCCGTGCACAGGGCCGGAACCTCCACGCGCTGGAGGAGGCACGCGCGCCCCCACAGCCTCCCGCGGGCCTCTGCGCCGGGACCCCTGCAGGCCTCGGCCCCGGGCCTCCGCCGCAGGCCTCCCAGCCTCTCCGCTGGTCTCCCAGTGCTCGCACAGTCTCTAGGGAGCGGACCAGGAGCCAGTGCGGGATGGGGCGCGGAGTCGCAGGGTCTGGCCCTCCAAGGCCGCCGTAGCACAGAGCCCCAGCTTTAGTGATTGGCCAGTGTTGGGCACATGAGCCGAGTTGGGCCAATCAGAGCCCACCTGTGCGAACCGCGTGAGCCGACACCTGTGGCCGGCCGCGCCACATCCTCTAGGGTCCCAACCTCCGGGGGATCTCAAGGAGTCGGGAGCCATTGCCTCACCCGGGCGGGGGGCTCGCAGCGAACGTGATAGTCAGCCCGGGGCCCATCTGGGGGTTGTGCGCCCTGACCTGAGGGACGCCGTATGGCCCTGGGAGGCCTGGACCCCGGTCGCCCACCTGCTTCTCGGCCCGGAGACCCTGACCTTGCCGCCGCAGAAGGACCAGGACAGGGCGAGGACGTTTTCTAATTTTTAGAGACCGAGTCTCACTGTGTCGCCCTCCCTATAGTGCCGTGGCGTCCCAGCTCACAGCAACCTCAAACTCTTGGGCTCAAGCAGTTCTCTTGCCTCAGCCTCCCGAGTAGCTGGGACTACAGGCGCCCGCCACAAGGCCCGGCTATTTTGTTGTTGTTGTTGTTGTTGTTGCCGCCCGGCTATTTTGTTGTTGTTGTTGTTGTTGTTGTTCTATTTTGTTGTTGTTGTTGTCGTCGTCGTCGTTGTCATTGTTGTTTAGCAGGCCCAGGCTGGGTTTGAACCCGCCAGCCCCAGTGTATGTGGCCGGCACCCTAACTACTGAGCTGCAGGCGCCGAGCCTATTTGTTGTTTTTGAAGACGAGGTCCCTGTCGTCACCACAGTTCACTGCAGCCTCAAGCCCCAGGAGTCAAGGATCCTCCCGCCTCTGCCTCCCGGGTAGCTGGGCCTCAGGCACCCACCACGCCCTGCGCAAATAACATTTTAAACGGATTTGTTGAGATACTAAGTACTTACTATAAAACTAACTTAATGAAAATGTACAGGGTTGGGCGCAGGTACCTGACGTCTGTAATCCATCATTTTGGGAAGACAGAAGCAGGAGGATCGCTTGAGCCCAGCAGTTGGGCGACCAGCCTGAGAGACAGACCGAGACCTTGTCTGGCAGGGGGAGGGGAGGGGAGAGGGAGAGAAAGGAAGAAAATGTGCACCCCAAAGGAAGCCCCGGGCCCATTAGCAGTCACTCCCCATTCTCCACCCTGCAGCCTTACAAATCTACTTTCAGTCGCTATAGCTTTACCTCTCTGGCATGAGACATACTAAAAAATTATTGGTTGTTTACAGAAATGCTCCTTTATCTGGGCATTCTATAGTTTTACTTGCTAAAGCTGGCCACCCTAAGAGAGCACCCTCACCTGGAGAGGGACCCTGTGGCACTGACGAGATCCTAGGAGTGGCTCCCCATTGACATGTTCTCATAGGCAACCCACAATCACCACTCCAGATTTACAGGAAAGCAGAGACTTGAAGTAGATCTCTGGCACAGGTCTATGGAATGTTCCAGGGCTCGGTATGCCATACCTAGGACAGTGAATGAGAGCAACTGTAGGTTTAACAGGCATGGAAGATCTCTAGAGTATATTCTTAACTGAATTGTTCCTCTTTGTATTTTGTCTAGTTTTTTCAGTATACAAGACTATACTGACTAGACATGGTAACTCACACCTGTAATCCCAGTAATCAGGGAGGTGAGACAGTGGATCACTTGACCTCAGGAGTTGGCCAGCCTGAGCAAGAGGGAGACCCTATCTCTACTAAAAATAGAAACACTACTCAGAAGGCTGAGGCAGAAGGATTACTTAAGACCAAGACTGAGGTTGCTGTGAGCTATGACACCAAGCACTCTACCAAAGGCAACTGAGTGAGACTCTGTCTATAAATAAATAATAGTAAAACTAGCCATGTGTTGTGGGCACCGGTAGCCTCGGCTACTTGGGAGGCTGAGGCAACAGGATCACTTGAGGTTTGAGGTTGCCATGAGCTGTGAAGACGAACGCTGTCTTACTCTATCCAGACTCTCTTAAAAAAAAAAAAACAGGGTGGTGCCTGTGGCTCAAGGAGTAGGGCACCAGCCCAGCCCTGGCCAAAAATTGCAAAAACAAACAACAAAAAAAAAAACCCCGCAAACACATACACACTTTAAGAAAGTGAAAAACTGGCTTGGCGCCTGTGGCTCAAGCCGTTAAGGTGCCAGCCACATATACCTGAGCTGGTGGGTTCGAATCCAGCCCAGGCCTTCCAAACAACAATGATGGCTACAACCAAAAAATAAAAAAAAAAAATAGCCGGGCGTTGTGGCGGGCTGACCTGGAGGATGCCCCAGCTACTTAGGCCGAGACAGGAGAATCACTTGAGCCCAGGAGTTGGAGGTTGCTGTGAGCTGTGATGCCATAGCACACTACCCAGGGCAAGAGCTTGAGGCTTTGTCTCAAAAAAGAAAAAAAAGTGAAAAACTATTGAGAGGTGCCTATGGCTCAGTAGTTGGGGCACTGGCCCCACATGCCGAGGGTGGCCGTTTCGAACCCAGCCCAGCCAAACTGCAACAAAAAATGACCGGGCATTGTGGTGGGCACCTGTAGTCCCAGCTACTCGGGAGGCTGAGGCAAGGGAATTGCCTAAGCCCAAGAACGGGAAGTTGCTATGAGCTGTGACGCCACAGCACTCTACCAAGGGACAAAGTGGAACTCTGTCTCTTAAAAAAAAAAGAAAAAGAAAAGGAAAGGAAAGCTATTAAAATTGTAACCCTCAAGATATAGGGTAGCCATAAAGTTCTATTTTAAATTGCACACGAAGTTTATGGCCACCCTGTATACTGATAACAAAAGATGAATACAAGTCACATTTGACTTCTGCTATTATAAGAGGTGCTCAAAGTGGTTACCATTGGCATCTGGACACTTCTGATTACAATGAACTACTGTTTGAGCAATGCTGACCAAAGTATCCACCTATAGCATTGCACCTGCCATTTCAATTTCTTCCCAAGCTACCACCAGTATAGCTGGTTTTCTAGGGTATACCACATCCTTTAAGGTCCCACAGAGGCAGAAGTCGAGGGGTGTTAAGTCAGGAAAACATGAGGGAAATTCAACCATACCTCCCATCCTCCCTGTTGTCCTGGGAAATTCTCATCAAGGTAAGCTCTCATATAATAATCTTGGGATGAAAACTTCCCATTTTGCTGTTTTAAGAATGCATCATGTGCTTGTTCTGCTAACTCCTTCCTTGTGCACACTGGTAGACTCCTGTGGCGAATGTGTAAACTGTTCCAAAACCCCAGCAGAGGAAGCAGGACTTGCTGTGCGAGGCCTCCTGGGTCTTCCCTTGTGCACGTCACAAACTTACCCTGAATTCCTGCAACTGTTAGGTGTGTTGGAGGGTCTGTTGCATACTGATGCCTCCGTTGTCACTGTACTTCCACAGCATTCTTGAATTTCGGATACCACCTCAAAATGGTCTTGCACTCCTCAAATGACAACTGTTTTCTTTGACTGTCCTGCTGTCACATGGTGTCAATGGCATTCATTTGATTAACACCATCTTTTTTTTTTTTTTTTTTGAGACAGAGTCTCACTTTGTCACCCTGGGTAGAGTGCCCTGGTGTCACACAGCTCACAGCAACCTCAAACTCTTGGGCTCAAGTGATTCTCTTGCCTCAGCCTCCCAAGTAACTGGGACTACAGGTACCCATCACCATGCCTGGCAGTTTTTCTATTTTTTATTTTTTGTTATATTTTATTTTATTTTTGAGATAAAGCCTCACTTTCATTTTATTTTATTCATTTATTTATTTATTTTTTTGAGACAGAGTTTTGCTTTGTTGCCCTTGGTAGAGTGCCGTGGTGTCATATAACTCATAGCAACCTCAAACTCCTGAGCTCAAGTGATCCACCTGCCTCTGCCTCCCAATGTGCTTGAATTACAGGAGTGAGCCACCACGCCCAGCCTTCACATGAAAGTGTTTGTGCAGATCTAAGTTTTCCATCCAGTTGAGTAAATCCAAAGGAGCATGATTGTTAGACTGAATGGTCTCTGGGGCTGTGTGAACCAGATCCCTGGGCGTCTTGTCCTGTTTGTGGTCCACGGAAGTCTCTCTGTTACATACACAGTTGCTGCCAATGTGAGTCTCTAACCCCTGCCATGGGAAGAAAATGCTCTTCTATTTCTGTTGTACTAAGAGCTTTCTAATCAAAAACAAAATAGATTGGTTCTATTCTATCAAATGCTTTCTGAACCTGAGTTACTGATAGGATTTTTTTTAGCCTATTAGTGGGATGAATTGCATCAATAGTGTCTGATATAAAACAAGAGAAACTGGAACATGAATTCTATTTCTTATAATTAATTGGGTCAAGTTACCTATTATATTTTATCTCAAATTTTTTGCACCAAATTCCTGAGTTAAATGGGCCTTTTGTATTCTCCTTTTGTTTGTTTTTGTCTGGTTTGAATTCCCAATTGCCCTGGCCTCATAAAGTAAGCTGTCTACATCCCACTCTTTCTCACTTTGTGGAACATTTTGTTCCACAAGACATGAATTGATTGGTCCCTGAAAGCTGGTGGAAGTTGCTGGTAGAGCAGCCTGGGCTCCAGGCTGGAAGAAGGAGAGGGGGCTAAGACCCACTTTGAGTCTGTTATGTTCTTTACTTCTTTTTGTTCTTATTTTTGTCATCTTATAATTTTCCAGGAATTTATCTACTTCATTTAGGTTTTTAATTTTACTAATTTGTGTTTCCAATTTTGTTATTTTAAAAATCTGGCCTGGCGCCGTGGTTCACACCTGTAGTCCCAGCACTCTGGGAGGCTGAGGCAGGTGGATTTTGTGAACTCAAGAGTTGGAGACCAGCCTGAGCAAGAGGAAGACCCTATCTCTACTAAAAAGAAAAAAACTAGCTGGGCATGGTGATGGGCACCTATAGTCCCAGCTACTCAGGAGGCTGAGGCAAGAGGATTGCTCAAGCCCATTGAAATTACTGTGAGCTGTGAGCCACAGCACTCTATCCAGGGTGACAGAATGAGGCTATGTCTCAATCAATCAATACATACACACATAAATAAATAATAAAGACTGTGTTGCTTCTGTAGTTATATCCTTTCTTGTGTCTTGTTTGTTTATACCACATCATCCTCACCAGAGTGTTTATGCTGTTCAGTGCCCTAGCTTTGGCCTTCCCCGATTCCCTCCCCCCATCGCCCTATCCTTTTATTTTTAAGCCTGCATAGAGTGCAGTGTTGCCATCACAGCTCACTGCAATCTCAGACTCCTGAACTCTGAGCTCAAGTGGTCCTCCTCCCTCAGCCTCCAGCCCCCCAGAGTGTTAGGATTACAGGTGTGAGCCACTGTGTCCAGCCTATTTATGCCCTTTTTAATTTCTTTTTTTTTTCCCCTTTATTTCTTTGAGTCTATACTCACATGTACTGCATTTCCTGAGTTGATGTTTCACTGGAACAGAGCTGCTCTCGAGTCAGCTGCTTTCACCCCAATGTCACCAGGATTATCTCTCGCAACCAGACAGCTGTCTCTCCCTGAGCACTTGTGCACCCCCTGCACTGGGCCAAATCCTGACCACCTCTTCTGCACCACCCCACCTTCCTGAGCTCCCAGGCATTTCGGAGGTTCTGAGCCTTGTCTCAGTTTGATCCCAAGCACGCTCAGCACCTGCTCCAACCCCCAAATCACCGTTCCCCAGTGGTTTCCCCAGGGAATGTGATTACGACTGGCCTGGGCTGGACTTGTGTCATCTGGTCACTTGACCTAATGTCTAGGACACTGCTGGCTGAGTTGGCTGGAATGTCCTGCCTGGAGGAGGCAATAGCAGAGAAAGGAAGAGGTGGCCTGGGATGTGCAGACCTGTGATAGCTTGGGGAGGAGGTGCTGGGACTGTGGGAGGAGGCTGCCAGCTCACTGGCCCCCACCTCCAGAGGCTGTACTCACCTGGAGCAGGTGATGCAGGTCGAAGGCCAGGCTGGGAAAAGCTCAGCTGGTGACTCATTGTCCAGGCACCAAGGTACACCTGTCAGATGCAGAGGTGAGAGGGGGCGATCAAGACGTCTGAACACAAATGCCTGGGTGCCAGACTATGAGCTCCTCTGCTGGCCTGGCTAGTGTCTGGGCACAGCAAGACATGCAGGCTGGTTCCTTGCTGGCCACAAGAGGGGATGGAAATCCCCCAGGGGTGCAGCGACAGGTATGGCCCTCCCAGTTTTGCCCTGACCAGCACCCATGGCTCCATTGGTGGGAGGGGGACCTGGGGGCCCCTCTGACTTGACCAGGCCTGGCTGGGTGCAGAAGCCCCAATCATGTGGGCATCACCCCATTACTTGCCCATAGGCTGAGCCCAGCCCTTACCCAGGGCCATGAGAAGGGGGCAGGAAAGGTCAGTGCAGGAGGCTGACTAAGCCACTTGTCTGTATGAGCAGAAGTGGTGGGACCAGGAGAAAGGCCTCCCACAGGAGAGGCTTGACAGGGTCAGTGCAGGTGTGGGAGGACGGACTACACTTGCACTCCACCAGGAGCTGCTAAATGTTAGAGGTCAAAGGTGGTGGTGGGGGGAGGGTTGGAACCTGGCTCTCCCAGGACCTCCAAGCTGCTCCTCTCTACAGGAGATCACTGTGCACATTCTGAGAAGAGGCCAGGCCCAGCCCAGGTGGGCTGTGGGCCCGGGTCTGGGGCAGGGTCTTCCTCTGCTGCTGATGCTGGGTGCTCACCCCCTGCAGTGGCAGCACATAATACCCCCAGGGAGTGAAAGCAACAGTGGTCTCCAGCCCTGACCAAGCCAAGTCTCACAGAGCACTGGGAACATGGCTGCTGACAGAGAAACTACTTTCTTACTGCATTTAATTTGAATCAGTATAAATAGCCACATGTGGTTGATAGCTGCTGTTTCTGGAAGGCACATCTCCAGAGCAAGCACACTACAATCCTGCCTCACCAGTGCCTGGGCTGAGCAGGTCAGGGCATGAACTCACTTCCACCCTTGCGGGTGTGTGTGAGAGATCACACCTCCACCCTGCCTCCGACCCACCCAGCCAGTGCCAGGACCTACGTTCCTGAGCTCCCATCAGGGCCTCTGTCTGATCTGAGCCTTGGAGCCCCAGCACTCCCTAGGGCTACTCTCAGCCAGTGGCTGGGTGCTAGCTTTCCCCAACACACACATGCTCACGCAGCACATGCGCACCTCCACTACTTGTGACAACCCCCCCGGGGCCTCCTCTCCCGCAGGCTGAGGTCACTTCTTCAGATTTTTTTTGGGGGGGAAGGTCACCTCCCCCTGGAAGCTGCTAAAAGCTTCAGACCACAGTCCCAGGCAGGCCCTGTGCCTGCTGGTGTCCTTCCAGGCCGTCCATAGCCCTGTCCCCTTGGCAGTCCCTGTTCACTTGTGCAAGGGCTTGGACTTCCTCACCCCCCTCAAGGAGAGGGGCCTGGTTTCTATGCCTATCCCAAAGCCTGCAAGAGTCTGCGGGAGCCTCTCAGACTCCCTAGGGGCTGGGGAGAGCAGCAGAGGAGGGTTTAGGGAAGGACCCAAACACTCCCCAGGTCTCGGCTCTGGGGGAAGTCTACTCCACCCCAGGTCAGCTACTTTGGCTCTACCCTCCCAAAAGCTCAGGAAGCTTCTGAGACTGGCTGCCTCTTCCACCCACCATGTAAAGGCATGTGTCAGGGGGGTTCCCATCCCCTGCAGCTGACAGAGACAGGCTGCTAAGGCCCACAACACCCCCACCCAGGGTCTGCACACCTTCTCACCTAGAGTCTCCCATCTGCCACCAAGACTCCCTGGGCTTGGGGCAGGGGTCCAGGGGTTCCAGAAGAAACACCAGCAGACCTGGCCAGGCCCCCTGACCCCTACCCCAAGGTGCTCATGAGACCTTGGGGACAGAGACAGCCACAGTGCTCAATAGTGAGCAGAGCGCCAGGCCAAATCAGGACTTGGGGCAGAGTGTAGGGCCTCCCAATAGGCCACCATGCCCTTGACTCTGGCCAGGAGCCCTCTGGGAGCCTGTGCTTATTCACCCCCATGTGACTTGTCCTGTCCCACTCATGTATTGGGCTCAGGACGCCTTGCTATCCTCAGAGGGGGCTGCTCAGGGTATGGCTGAGGCCCCTGATGTCATGGGGTGTCAGGCTGAGCCCTGGGACAGGTGAGTTTTGGCCTTAGAGGCCTGGAGTGCCTGATCTCTTGTCAAGGTACAAGAAATGGCAGGAAGAGAGGGGGTGGTCCCTCTTTGTGCAAACACCTTGTGTGGGCACTGTCCCCACTAATGGCAACAGCCTGGGGCCTCCCACCCTGGGAAAGGCCCCCCAGGTGAGTAGGAGGAGGCAGGCAGATGCAACAGGATTCCTGGTGGGCCACAGCTGTGTGAGTGTTCTTAGGCTACAAATGCCACCAGCCAAGGGAAAGGAGTCAGGCTGGGGCAGAGGAGCAAGGACAGCCTTCGGGCTGGGAGAGGGCTCACTGGGCACAGGCCAAAGGCTCAGCCAGACAGGTGCCCAGGTGGGCGATGTAGAGTATGGCTGCGAAGGAGGTGTGGGGTCCCAGGCACCCATCCTGGGTGTGGGATGGAGGTGAGAGGGAAGGTCTAGGAGCCTGGGGCCAGCAGAAAGATCCAAGAAGATGGGGGAAAGGGGGTCGCCAGGGCCAGGACTGGGTGAGTGAAGCAGGGCAGGGTCCAATGGCCTGGCCAGATCCACACTGTGCAGGAAGGGGCAACCCTGACTCTGGACCACAGGCACTGCCAGGGCTATTTCTGCACAGCAGGCACCAGAAGCAAATTTTGTTAATTAAATGAGGATAATTGTTAGTGCTATGCCCACTCCATGCCCTTGGCATAGGGGCACAAGGTTCCCAGTTGTCTGTGGGTCTGAGGAGGCAGCAATTATCCAGCCTGGGCACAGCCAACTACTCTGCACAGGACAAACACTGATTGCTGCCCACAGGACAATCCATTTCCTGAGCAAACAGAAATGATATTATCAGTGACTACTTACAAAGTGATTGCTTGGGCCGGGTGCAGTGGCTCACACCTCTAATCCTAGCACTCTGGGAGGCCAAGGCAGGCAGATTGCCTGAGCTCACACGTAAGAGACTCGCCTGAGCCAGAGCAAGACCTGTCTTTAAAAAAAAAAAAAATAGCCAGGCATTGTGGCAGGCGCCTGTAGTCCCAGCTACTCAGGAGGCTGAGGCAAGAAAATCGCTTGAGCCCAAGAGTTTGAGGTTGCTGTGAGCTGTGACACTACAGCACTCTACCAAGGTCAACAAAGTGAGACTCTGTCTCAAAAAAAAAAAAAAAAAAAAAAGATTGCTTAGTTCCAGGCCCTGCTCTACACTGTGCATGTGATAATTCTATTAACCTTCACAGTAACCTTAGAGGTTCTGTGCTGTTATTATATCCATTCTGCAGATGAGAAAGCAGTGGCACAGAAAGGTTATTTACCCACGGTTGCGCAGCTGGTGGAAATTGAAACTGGCTCATGCCTATAATCCTGCATGCTGACTGGTGCCTGTAATCCCAGCTTTTTTGGAGGTTAAGATGGGAGAATCACTTGCACCTGGAAGTTTGAGGTTATAGTGATCTAGGATCCACTGCACTCTTGCTTGGGTAACAGAGCAAGACCCTGTCTCAATAGATAGATAGATAGATAGATAGATAGATAGATAGATAGATAGACAGACAAACAGAAATTAAGAAACCTGGGCATCTGCCCTGATCCCAGCCTCCTGACCACTGGCATGGCACTGCCTGAAGATGGAGGGCTTCTCCCCTCAACTCCAGCCATCCCTGACCAGCACTTACACAAGCCATGGACACCAGGTCGCTGGCATTCCCTGGGGCAAGTGGGAGGGACTGATGGAGGGCACAGCATATGCAAAGGCTCTGAGGGAAGGGGACACTGATGCATTTGGGGACAGCAAGTTGTTCTTGCTGATGTAGAGCTGAGGACCCTCTGAACCCCAGTGCAGTGGCCAGGCATAGTGACCTGTAATCCCAGCACTCTGGGAGGCCAAGGCGGGTGGATTGCTTGGGCTCAGGAGTTCAAAACCAGCCTGAACAAGAATGAGATCCCATCTCTACTAAAAAAAAAAAAAAAAAAAAAAAAAGAGGTAGAAATGAATCCCCGTGAGGAATCTAGGCTCAGCACTCAGGGGTGTTTTGTGCTTGGTTTAAAACTAGATAAAATTCACACAAGGGCAGCACCTGTGGCTCAAAGGAGTAGGGTGCTGGCCCCATATGCCGGAGGTGGCGGGTTCAAGCCCAGCCCTGGTCAAAAACTGCAAAAAAAAAAGAAATATATGCACACAACAAAACTCACTGTTTTAACTATTTAAAAGTATGCAAATTGGTGAATTTTAGTTCATTCATAATGTTATGCAACCCTCACCTCCATCTAGTTCTGAAACATTTCATCATTTCAGAAGAGGAGAAACCCCCTACTCATTAGTAGCCACTGACCCATACCCCACCTCCAGCCCCTACAATCACTAACCTACCTTCTGTTGCTACCGACTTGCCTGTCTGGACGTTTCACACAGCATGTGATCTCTTCTGACGGGCTTCTCCCACTGGGCACATCTCCAGGTCTGTCCATACAATAGCAGGGATCGTTACTTCGTCCCTTCTTCTTTTTTTTTTTTTTTGAGACAGAGTCTCTAGCTGTCGCCCTGAGTGCTGCAGCATCAGCTCACAGTGATTCTCCTGCCTTTGCCTCCCAAGTAGCTGGGACTTCAGGTGCCCGCCACAACACCTGGCTATTTTTTGGATGCAGCTGTTACTGTTGTTTGGCAGGTCCGGGCTGGATTCAAACCCGCCAGCTCTGGCATATGGGGCCAGAGCCCTACTCCTTTGAGCCACAAGCACCACCTTCGTCCCTTCTTATGACTAATATCCCATCATGCGGACATAACACAATTTAGGAATCAATTCATCAGTTATGACATCCTGGTTGTTTTCATTTTTTGGCCATCATGAATAACGAATAACGTGACCGTGAACATTTGTGTGCAAGTTTCATGTGGACACAAGTTTTCAGTGCTTTCTGGGTGGAAGCTGGGGGTGGAATCACTGGGTCATGTAGTAAGTCTCTGTTCAATGTTGTTGTTTTTTTTTAGAGAAAGAGTCTCACTTTGTTGCCCTCAGTAGAGTGCCATGGCAGCACAGCTCACAGCAACCTCCAGCTCTTGGGCTTAGGCGATTGTCTTGCCTCAGCCTCCCGAGTAGCTGGGACCACAGGCGCCCACCATAATGCCTGGCTATTTTATTTTATTTTATTTTCATTAAATCATAGCTGTATACATTAATGCAATCATGGGTTATTTTTTGTTGCAGTTTGGCTGGGTCTGGGTTTGAACCTGCCACCCTCGGTACATGGGGCTGGCGCTCTACTCACTGAGCCATAGGCGCCACCCTATGTTCAATTTTTTAAGGAGTCGCCACACTGTTTCCAAAGTGGCTGCCTTGTTTTACATTCCCAGCAGCAGAGAATGAGGGTACCAGCTCAGGGTTGGCTTTAAGCAGGGCAGGGCCTGCAGCCACAGAAGGCTGAGAGCTCCCATGTCACATGAATGTGTGAATGAGCAGCTGGAGCTTTAGACCAGGCCAGCTGCAGGCTGGGGTGGTGGGGGGTGACTTCCCAATGCCCAGCCTGCAGGGGTCCCGGCAGGTAGCAGCAAGGCCTGGTCACTGAGGGCAGAGCCCAGAGCATACGGCCTGGATGACAGGGGCCCCACATGTGAGTGGCCACCTAGACAGAGTGCAATCGCAAGGGCAGCTGGACACACATGCTGATGCCGCCTGGTGTTGACTCTCTAGTGGACCCTCCAAGTTAAGGCTAATTTGGCCACAAGCTGCTAGTCTGTGTCCCCTGAGGTAGCACAGGAGGAATGACCCTGCTGTGACCCCTACATACCAGGTCCTAGCTTGCAGCCTTGGTGCCCTGGCCTTAGAAGTGACCCAGACCCCAGTGAAGAAACATGACCCTAAACCCACGAGCAATAAGCGCTCATCCTCTAGGACGAGAAGTGCCTGTCCTTAAAAGCAAGAAGATGCCGGGTGGCTGCAGTCAGGGGAGGGCAAGAGGGGCACAGCAGAGCCAGCGAGCCAGCAGAGCCACTCTGCTGCTAGGCTGAGAGAGGCGCCCACTCGGGAGCTGGGCCGGGCCGTGGCCTCTAGGGCAAAGTGACCCAGAGTTGCCGATGGCCTCAGACCATTTTCAAGTCCAGGGGTGGTTTCCATCAGCCAAGTGTCATTTGCTTCCCACAGTGGAAGAGGGATCTGACCTGCACCCCACCTGCTGCCCCTCTTCCCCAGGGCAGTCCCCTGGGGGGACAAGGCAGCACCCCTGAGGGTGACAGGGGACTCAGGTGAGGTAGGGAGAGTGAAAGAAGCTGCTGGGCTCCACAGGCTCTGCTCCTCCCCCAGCTTGGCTCTCAGAGAGCTGAGCCATGTGAGCCCACAGTCACTAAGAAGGGTGATGTAGTTTGTCCTAGAGAGGGCACTTGCTGGACACTTGGTGCCCACCCAGCCCCAGGAGCAGTAATGGGGACCTTCCTCTTCCCTCAGGGAAGCCATCAAGCCCAGAGCCCCACGAGCGCCCTCCTGCCAGCAGAAGGCTGTACCTCTAGGCCCCGGGTAGGCAGCCGAGGGCAGGTGAGTGCCACCCCAGCACTCCAGGGCGACTCTCACACTTTGACTCAGTGACTGGCAGTGTGCAGGCCATCTAGGGCTTCTGCCCTCTGGGCCCCTGGACCCTGTCAGCCCAGTTCCACTCCAGCCACGATGGAGCATGAGCAGGACGGGAACCCTGGCTAGGGGCTGGGACATGTTGTTACTACTGCAAGCTCATGTCTGCTGCAATTTCGTAGGTTCAGAGGAGCCAGTGCTGAGTATGGGTGCCTGAGAGGCATCAGGTTGTGGGTCCAAAGGAGCCTTGGTCAGGGGACGGCAGAAGAAGGCCTGGCACATGGCTGGGCACGGAGTGGAGGGGGAGTCAGCGGAGTAGCCAAGAGCTCCCAGCTCAGTCTCATGCCTGGGCCCCACAAGGAAGGCTGAGGGTCAGTGCCTGTCGCCCGGACATTGGCCTGAAGTTCTCACACTTCCTATGGTCCAAGCACTGGCACGAAAAGGCAGATGCAAGGGAACCAGGGGCTGTGCCCTGTGCTCCGCCCTCTTTCCCAGCTGTGCCTGATGGGAGGTCAGACCTAGAGTACTAAAACCGGGCCTTAATTTTACCCATGCAGGACTTGGATCTTAGTAACTGAAGTGACTAGAAAATCATGAGGCATCCTGACATTCTCAATGGCAGGTGTGAGGACTATGGGCAAGAAAACATGGGCAGCAAGCACCCTGCTGAGCCATAAGCCTGCCAGGGCCCTCTCTGCCCCCTTCTTTCCCCTTGGCACTGGGAGTCTGACTACATCTCCTGTCCCACATGTCCTCCTGCCGTGCTTTTGTGGTCCCACTCAAAGTCATTTGCAAATAAGGCACCACCAGTGTCACTGCCCTGCTGTATCCTCGTGCCCTCTGCCCCGACAAATGAGATGACACTCTGTAGCCAAGACTGCTTCCCCCTTTTCTCCCACTTGCCCTGGTAGATGGTTTGGGAAGATGTTACTCCCCCTACTCCCTGCCCCCAGCAGCACTTTATTTACCAGGAATATATATATATTTTTTCCTGCAGAGTCTCACTCTGTTGCCCAGACTAGAGTGCCATGGTGTGATAGCTCACAGAAACCTCAGACTCCTGGGCTCAAGCAATCTTTCTGCTTCAGCTTCCACCACACCTAGCTAATTTTTCTATTTTTACTAGAGATGGGGGTCTCACTCTTGCTCAGGCTGGTCTCAAACTCCTGAGCTCAAGCAATTTATCCACCAGGGCCTTCCAGAGTTCTGGGATTACAGGCATAAACCACCATGCCCAGGCAGGAATCTATTTAACACTCACTTTTCCAGGTCCAGAGAGGTGTCACTGTCTATTCTCCACTATAGTTCCACATGCCTCCTGGTGCACCCACCCTGGCTGTGTGCACACCTGGGTCTCATTCGTTGCTCACTGAGAGGCTTCCCGGGCCCTTTCTAGATGGGCTCCTGGCATGACCCAAGGACCCAGCTGGACGTCAGAGTCCTGGGAGCTGCTTGAAAATGTTTCTTCACTGTTCCTACAGGTTTCCAATTCATGTAAGGACCTGTCTTAGTCCTTTTACAGTGCCATAACAGAGCACCTGAGACTGGGCCATTATGAAGAACAGACATGTATTTCTCAAAGTTCTGGAGTCTGGGAGTCCAAGATGGTTGGTGTCTGCTGTGGGCTCTCTACTTCCAACAGGAGCCTTGTTACCGTGTCCTCTGGAGCGGAGGAACAGACACTGTGTCCTCATATGGCAGAAAGGACAGGATGCGGGAGTGGTGACAAGAGTCCAACTCCCTTTGTCAAGCCTGTCGCAGTCAGTGTTAATCCATTCACGAAGGCTCTGAGAAAGACTGCCTTCCAACACTTTGCACTGGGGATTAAGTTTCCAACTGGTGCTTTTGGGGGACACAGAGACCACATGAGAGCCCAGTGCCAGTCTGATTCCTCTGTATCTGTTGCTACAATTTGGGTGTTTGTCCCCTCCAAATTTCATGCTGAAATTTGATGGTCAGTGTCGTGTGAGAGTTGAGCCTGGCAGGCGGTGTTTGCTCGCAGGGGAAGACCCTCAGGAATGGCTGGGTATATCCTGGTGATGGTGAGTTCTCACTCTTATTATTTCCCAGGAGAGCTGGTTGTGAAAAAGAGCCTTTTAGGGGGTGCTTGGTGGCTCACTCCTGTCAATACCAGCATTTTGGGAGGCTGAGGTAGGAGGATTTCTTGAGCCCAGCAGTACAAGGCTGCAGTGAGCTGCGGTCACCTGCTGCACTCCAGCATGGGTGACACAGAGACTTTGTCTCAAAAAAAAAAAAAAAAAAAAGCATCTTTCACGGGTCCTGAGAGTTAGGGAATAATAAATCAACAATAAATAAACACAAAAGGTACATAGCCTGGCTCCCCTCTTACCGCAGCTCCCCTTCGCCTCCCCCATGAGGGAAGAACCCTGACCCCCCTCACCAGAAGCAAATGCCCACTTTTCCAGGCATCAGAACTGTGAACCAAATAAACCTTTTTTCTTCATAGATTACCCAGCCTCAGGCATTCCTGGCACACCCGTCGAGGTAAGGCATTTGGGCAGCCTGCCTGCAGCTCAGTCCCTGACCTCTCCACTGCTGGCCTGGGTCTCCCTTCAGCTCTGAGACCAGTCCCGCTACTATCTGGTCCTGTCCAGCTTCAGACAGAGCCCACTCTTGTGTCTGGTGCTGTCCAGCCTCAGGCAGAGCCCACTCACGACTCTCCTGCTCACAGCTCACCCCTGAGGTTCCCGTCTTCTCCTGTGTTGTGGGCATTTGATGGACGTTTCCCCGGCAGTGGAAGGTGTTCCTCAGCCTCAGTCCTCTGCCTTGCGATTCACCGTCCTAAATGCCTATAATAGCACAGCTCAGGGGCACCAGGCATGTCCACATTGCTGTGTGACCATTACCACTGTCCAGCTTCAGAACTTTTCATTTTCCCAAACTGAAGCTGTCCCCACCTCTCTCCTAGCCTTGGCGACCACCATTCTACCTTCTGTCTCTGTGAATGTGGTGGTTCTAGGGACCTCCTGTGACTGCAACCATACAGTATGTGTTCTTCTGTGTCTGGCTGATTTCACTTAGCATAGTGTCTCCAAGGCTCACCCTTGTGCAATTTCCTTCCTTTTTGAAGTTGACTAACATTCCATTGTATTGTGTCGACTCAATCAATGTCAATGACACTTGGGTTCTTTCACCTTTTGGTGTCCCATACTTTTTCTTTTCTTTTCTTTTTCTTTTCTTTTTTTTTTTTTTTTTTTTTTTTGAGACAGAGTCTCACTATGTTGCCCTTGGTACAGTGCTATAGCGTCACAGCTCACAGCAACCTCAACCTTTTGGTTTTAAGGGATCCTCTTGCCTCAGCCTCCCAAGTAGCTGGGACAACAGGTGCTTGCCACAATGTCTGGCTATCCCATACTTTCTTGAACTCCTGTTTTTGCTGGAGTTTATATGTTAAAATCATATAATGTTTGAAATTGGAGCTGCCAAGAAAAATCTAGAAATTTTCAGCAAGCAGTCTCTCTGGGCCCAGTACTTCATCCCTCAGTGATGATTTCTAAGGGAACAATGAACGTCAGCATTCCTGTGGCTTTTCAGTGGGTATTAGGAGAGAAAGAGGAAATCTTTGACATCTGAGTGCTGGAGTAGAGAGCTAGATGGGGTGGGCTGCAGCTGGGGTGGCCTTCTCTCCAGGTGCAAGAGCCCCTCTACATGACCCTGTGCTGTCCTAGGCTTTGGCCACAGGGAAGCCACAGGTGGTCACAATTTGTCCAAATGGCCCTGCCCCCGTAACTGGCTCAGAAGTGGCATTCTTGGTCTTGTTAGTAAAATGACCTGTGACCTGAGACAGAAAAAGAGCTGAATAACCTGACAGTTGCCATCTTTTAGGAAGCTGAATGGATGCACAGTTGGGGGGTGGTCAGGAAAGCCAAAAAGAGCAGAATCTACTAGAAGCCAGAGCATGACAGCCAGTGGAGGGAGAACAGAGCCCAGTGGTAAGGACACATGGACCACTGTGAGGAGCCCTGGTCAGAAGGCCCCAGAGCAGCTCATAGCCTGATAAAGCCATTCACACAGCTGCTTACAGGGGAAATCTTTCATGCCCCCCAACAGGGCATGTTCTGTGTGGTTGTCTCTCATCCTCCCTCTCACAAGTATAGGGGCACAGAGGCCAGGATGAGAGTTCACTCTGTTGAATAGCTTCCTTACTTGGGACGGTGGTATGGCATCGATCTCACCTACACAGGAGGTCACAAGGAATTTGTGCTAAAACCAGGGGCACCTGGCTGTTCAGAAATGTCAGGTAAGGTGGGGGTGGGCTTGCAGATACCTGGGCCCCAGCGCTGCAGCCCTGTAGGTGGAAGCAAATCTGTGTGCTGAAGGGACATGCAGGTATCTGTGCCCCAAATCCTGGCAGGGGTGTGATGGCGACAGCAGAAGGGCCTCCCATCCCCCACCCCCCCCAGCAGGGACCACACCATGCCTTTTTGGTGAGACCTTGCTTCTACTGAAGTTTTAGGTTAAAATTAAAAAAAACAAAAAAAAAAAACAAAAAAAAACCTTGGCCAGGAACAGAGTTCCTGGAGGAACAGGAGGACCCCCAGCCCAGCCCAGCCCAGAATAAACCTGGGGAGTCCTGGGTGTGAGTTTTAAGGGAAGAGAAGGCTCAGGTCAGCACCTTCGCCAGGAGTGCGGACCTGGGAGTGGGGCCTAGAAGCCAGGCTCTGAATGCAGGTTCTCCACCTCACAGTCTTATTTGGGGTGGCCTGACCTCGGGCCCCACTTAGAGCCAGGCATCCACTCACACGAGCCACTTATGGAGCCAGTGTTGATCAAGTGCCTCCTACATGCCATGCCGATGTGGGCATCACTTGGAGGCCTCTAAGCTGGCAGCTAACCAGTCATTGCCAACAGCAAGAACACAGAACTTGGCTCGGCGCCTATAGCTCAAGCGGCTAAGACACCAGCCACATACACCAGAGCTGGCGGGTTCGAATCCATCCCGGGCCTGACAAACAACAATGACAACTACAACCAAAAAATAGCTGGGCATTGTGGTGGGCGCCTGTGGTCCTAGCTACTTGGGAGGCTGAGGGAAAAGAATTCTTAAGCCCAGGGCGACAGCTTGAGGCTCTGTCTCAAAAAAAAAAAAAAAAAAAAAAAAAGAACACAGCACTCTTGCTGAGTGCCTGCAAAGGCCTTGTGCTGGCACTGTTGCTATAAGGGCACTGGCGTTTGGTCCCTTTTCAAGGTCTCACAGGCAGCATCTGAGCACAGAGAGGATCTGTCCCTTGCTACAGAGGCTGGAAGTAGGGAACAGCTGTCTAGGGCACAGGGTGCTTCAAAAATAGGAAATTGAGGCCCACAGAAGGGATGGTCATGTCTCTGGGACACATCACCTGCAGCATGGTGCTAGGATAACAGGGCAGCACTGCTTCTGCCTCATAACAGCCATTGCCATCAAATAACAAAAGGACTTTGGTTCTTGTGTCTGATTACTTGACTCTATAAAGTAAAGAGGCAGAGCCCTGGCGCCTGGAAGTGGCCCTGCACACTGCAGCTTCCTTTCCAAGAGAGGGCATTGAAGCCTGAGAGGAGCCACTGGCCTGAAACCAGCCCAGGCTGCTAAGGGAGAAGCCAGGCTGCCTACCCAGGGAGTGGGGGCCAGCCCCCTTGCCTTTCCAACTCACACACGTTTTTCTCTGGCAGGAAAGCTGGGCTTTGTTCATCAACAGAAAGACCAGGAGCAATTCTCCTGACAAGGGTTTTTCCGCCCCTAAGACCCTTATAAGATTGAGCAACTGGGTGGTTCCCAACAGCCCACCACTCAGCCACCAACAGCACCTGCTGTCCCCAGATGCTGCTATGCAATCTCGAGGAATGATTCTTGGCACCCGGACCTGACCTCCTTGAGCTATTTGGGGGCAGAGGCTGCACCACTGAGGCTGAGAGATGGACAGGAAAGACCTGGGAGGGGAGAGACCAGCTCTGTGTGCTACAGGGGGTACAGCTCAGCTGCTGCTTTTCTCTTCTGCAATCCCAGGCAGTGACCCTGAACATCTCATACACCAGCATCCCAGGCATGGAGTACTCCATATGCTAGATCCAAAAATATGCACTTGCTCTCCACGTGTTAGCCGTGTGGAGACAGGCCTGGAGGGGCATCACTGGCTCAGGTGCTGCTCTGGAGGGCCCTTCCCAGTGATGGGAATGGAGTCCAGATCTTTGAAGCTGCCCATCAGCTTCCTCAGCAAGGAAGAACATTCGGATCCAACACAGATTAGTTAAGAGTGTTAGCTCAGCCTACACCCTGCAACCTTGGCAGCTCCTATGGCACCTTCCAGCCAGCCGCCAGACCCTGGGAGGTCTGTGACAGAGACTGGCAGGTAGCAGAGGCCACAAGCGCAGGCATCCTGGGACGTCCCAAAGCCGCGTCTGCACCGCGTTGTCACAGGTGCCCGCCCCGAGAGGCGTCGTTTCCGGGTCCGGGGCCCTACTCCGCCCCGCCCCGCCCCCGAGTCGGCCCCGCCCCTCCGGGTTGCTAGGGGAAGTGACGTCACAGCGCGATGGCGGCGGCTCCTTCAGGCAGCTGAAGGGGGATTTAGGCCCGGAAGATCCGAGTCCATCCGCGGCGGGGAGAGGGCGAGCGGGGCCGGCAGGGGCCGGAGCAGGGGCGGCGGTGCTCGGACTGTCCCATCCGCCCCGTATTGAGGCGCTGGGAGCGGCGGGGCGGCCGGAAAGCGATGGTGAAAGTGGGGCCGTGAGGGGGGCGGAGCCGACAGCCGGACCCGCAGTAGGGGCAGCAGCGGCGCCGCCTCCCGGAGCTCATACCCAGGAAGCGGCCGGGAGGGCAGGAGCAAGCCGGGCCGCGCCGCCATGGAGCTGAGAGTCGGGAACAGGTACCGGCTGGGCCGGAAGATCGGCAGCGGCTCCTTCGGAGACATCTATCTCGGTGAGGCCCCTCGGTTGCCAGCCCCGGCCCGCCTGGCCGTTCGAGGAGCCCCGGCCTCGGCCGCCCGAGCGCGAGCGACCGCGGAAGGAAGCAGTGGCCCCCGCAGGGTCTGCGCGCCGGAGGCCCGGGCTGGGCGGGGGTGGGCTCGGGGCTCGCAGGCGGCGCCGTGGCCAGAAACCAACGGCGACTGGGCGAGCGCGGCCTGGGGGCTGAGGGCCCGGGGGAGGGGCAGGGTCGGAGGCCGCGGTGGGGACGGCCGGGGGCCCTGGGAGGGCAGGAGAGGGCAGGGCAGGGCAGGGGCGGCGGGGCGGGAGGCGGCTTCCTCTCACGCCTGAGGTCATCGCCGTAAACAAAGGCTGGGCTCTGCCCTCTGCGGCCCGGTCCGGTCCGGTCCTGGAGGTGGCTCCCCCCTCGCAGCTGTCCTGCGTCTTGCACACGTGGGGGAAAATGTCAAAACAACCCCAAAGCAGTGTGGAGGTGGAGAGTGAGGGGCTGCGTTCTGAGACTTACTCTAGATTGCTGTTGCTGCTTCCCTTGGCGACAGTGGCATTTCCTCCCACCAGCCTATTGCCTGACCGGGTCGTCAGACCCTGCTACCTCATTCCTGAACCGAAACTTTGAAAACTGAAAACGTGATCTTTGTTCCGGGATGCAGATGGTTCTTGGTCTGTTCAGAGCCCCTCAGCCTTAGGGGGTCTTTGAGTACATGTGGAACCTCCAGGCTCTCTAGCTGGTCCCTAGAAATAAGGAGAACTAAAATTGGGGGAACCTAGGTAAAGCCAGATAGTGTTTTTAGGGCCAATGAAGTAGTGAAAAGGTGCTGCTCTTGAGCTCTCTTTGACTATTGAAATTTTCAAGGTAGGCTTGAGAAGATATCTAGGGTTAGAATGTTCTGAGCTGTGTTGTATTTACAATGAGAGAATGTGCACATGTACACATGGTGTAATAAAAGTTTGGCTTAAATGTTCAAGTTAGGAATTTTAAAATAAATTTTCTACATCTCAGTGGCCTTGTATTCTTCTTAAGGTATTCCAAACACACTGAACTTGAGTTGTAGCCTGGCTAATGGTGTGCCTTGGGGTAAGTATGTTCTGTTGTGAGCCACCTCAGCTCTGGTGTTTGTGTTTGGCTGGGATGGGGTTGTGTGTGTGTGGGGGGGAGTGTCAAGAATGGAATCACACTGTGTCAGTCAGATCCTCCGGTACGCTAAACACACTGAACTTGAGTTGTAGCCTGGCTAATTGTGTGCCTTGGGGTAAATATGTTCTGTTGTGAGCCACCTCAGCTCTGGTGTTTGTGTTTGGCTGGGATGGGGTTGTGTGTGTGTGTGGGGGGGGGGAGTGTCAAGAATGGAATCACACTGTGTCAGATCCTCCGATACACCTCCCACGTCCTTCCCTGTTTGACTTGAGGCAGGACTCAGGGCCTGTGGACTGACAGTGTAGGATAAATCCTAAGTACTTTTGGTGCCTGATTAACCTTCAGAGTAACCCCATCATGTGCCATGTTGATGCCTCTGAATCCACATTTCTGCCTTAATGGCCTGCTGAGTAAAGTACACTTTAGAGTCATTCAGGTTTTACAACTTAAACATTTATATCTGAGTAATCAGCAGATGTATTCTTGACAGTGTTTTGGGAGTCAGTGTGGTGCTAAACTAAAAAGCCAGTCCATTAGCCACCTTCATGCAGGCTTCAAAAGTTGGATATTTTGAAACTTGTTCTCTTATCTGAGACCTTTCCCAACAGCTTGTGCTTTGCAGAGATAGATGCAGACAACCATGCTGTGTATTTGTCACCAAGTTGTTCACCAAGGTTCAAGATGGAATGCTGCCAGCTTGCTGGGTATTGCACGCTGTGGGCCTCCCCTTGGGCTGGGCACACAGTAGGCACTTGGTACAATTAGGGGTTGAGGGTATTCTCAGTCTCCTCTATTGTTCTGAGATAGATGGGTTGTGGATCTGGCACCTAGGCTTCCAAGCCCAGATATCCTGTCAGTCTGGATACATTTCTAGTTACTTGCATGGGTTGGGGCACTGCTGATTTTTTTTTTTTTCCCATCAGCATTGGCTCTTGGCCCACGTTGCAGTCCTTTCAGGCTACCCCAGTGAAGGGATGAAATACAAATATTCGTGTTAGCTCCAATAAGACAGGCTGGGTGGATGGGTCTGAGAAAGATTACGGTTCAGTGTCAAAGATGGCTGACGTAGAGACTATGGGGTGATTGAATCATCTGTACCATAGTCTCTTCCATTTGTTTGGGCAACCGGGTTAGAAGTTGAGGAATTGGGTCTTCATCTTATCTGTGTCATGGGTATTCTAGTATGAATGTAATAAAAACCATTCCTGTTGTCGTCACTGGCATTGCTATCCTCTTGTCCAGGTAGCAGTCACCTTGTTTTGAGCCTAGCCTTTGGGGTTTTGGATTTCCACCTGGGACTTTGTGTGCTTTCAGGTGTTTTAAGACTGAAAGGGGGCAGGCTGGCCTTCAGTTTGATAGTGCCTGGAGGGCAGAGGAGGCCCACTGTTGGCCTGCCTTCCTAGCACCCTGCCAGAGGGCAGGACTGCATGCTCTGCCCAGCCAGGTTCACACTCTCATCTTCATAGTCCCTTTGGCTATTGCAGAACATTGGGACTATTTCTCAATTGCACAGGCTTCAGAAGGTAGGCAGCTGTGGAACCAAAAAAGCCATTCTCAACCCTCAGTCTATGATTCTGGATTGGAAAGGCCCTCAGGAGGGCAGACAGGGAGGTGGCCCTCCTTGTGTATAGCCTGATGAGAGTCCTGGGCAGCCTTTGGTCCTGTGCTGCCCTTGTGGTATGGCCACCGTGGAAGCTTTCACTTTTGCTGGCAACGTACCACTTAGAACCTTCATAACATTTGAAAATAGTCAGTCTCATTAACACGGAGCATGTGTTCCCACCCCGGTGTGATGAGGGCATCTGAGTAAAGGAAGGCTGTGCAGGGCCAGACTGCCTGGTGGTGTGCTCACCAGTGTGGAGAAAGAATGAGGCAAGCTGCTGTGGCCTCTTGTCTGTCTTCTGGAGGCACAAGGCAGAATCCAGAGACATGATTGGTAGGATGGAGGTTTTCTTCTTGTAGTTGTTGACATTCACACTTGACCCCATCATACCCAGCTTGTTGGGGCCTCTGTGCTTGCATGCTACCTGAGTGGATGTGCCAGCTGACTTCATAATGTGCACCAGTGTCTTTGGGGAGCTAACCCTTAGTAACTCTGCTTCATTGCTGCTTTTGAGGGTTTTTCCCCTTCCTGACTTTGATTTCTCTTGAAGACACCCTACAGGATATCTGGCACATAGGAGGGCCCCAGAATCCTGGCTGGCTGTGAGAGAATGGTCCCTATTCTTGGCTGCAGCTTCCAAAGTTGTCTCCCTGCAGTGATCAGGGCTGTGGCTTCTGTTTACCTTGGAATTGGTGTTTGACTCAAGCATTGGTGATGAGAACTCATGATACTGCTTCATGCTGCCTTGCTAACAGTTGTCCTGGGAGATGGCCTTTGCCCTTCTGTTCAAAGTGCCTTCCTATTTTTCTGTTGATAAGATAGTCTTCAGTAGGAATTATCAGCATCCAAGTGGGTCGTTCAGAATTATTTTTCCTGTCCCAGGACAGGGTCATGCTCTGGGTTGGGTTCACTTAATTTACTATCTCCTTTTGTCTGCTCAACTTCGGGGCATAATTTTGTTTTCTTAGGAGAAACATTAACCTGTGTCTAAACATAGACTAACGTGTGCCTGGAGAGGGAATGAACTGTCACACATCAGACCAGGGTTGTTGAGCTGCACAAAAGAGTAGAGGACACTCAAATGATAGAACATGTTTAGTATAAACAGACACCTGACTCAACATCTGCATGCTTTTGACTTGTTCTGAACCTGGAACCCATAGCTCGGTGGCATCTTTAAGTACTGCTTTTTCTAGGGGTGCTTCTCAGACTTAACCTGTGGTAAAGGACCTGGTTGTGTAATTTCCTATCTATTGTGTACCAGAACTTTTGTAAAATTACACAGAAATGTTCCTGGCATCGCACAGGGTCTTGGCTCCATGATAGGATATGATCCATACCTTGTCCCAGAGTTGGCCACAGTCCTTTGCTCCAAGACTACAGCTGTATCACCCACAGAAAAGTAGAGTTAGTGGTGTTCTCTGCCTCTGGGAGATGTCAGTCCAGCAGGCTCTGTGGTCCCCTGCTGTCCTGTCACTAGATCTTCCAGTTGGTGAGGTACTGGTGCTGTCACCAGAGGTTGTGGTGCCCCAGCTTTGGGGCACAGGGAGTCGCTGATGTAACTATGTGAGATGAGTCACTGTCCCTCCCAGCTGGTTCAGAGTCCAGGTCCTTAAAGGAACTCAGAGTTCATTTTTCATTTGCACACTGCATTTTATTATGAAGTCATTGCTCTTGTAATTGGGTAGATTGTTCCAACTATAGGCAGGAAGAACAAAATGTATTACCTTTCTTTTGAATGCCCCAGAGAGTCTTTGTTGAATGGCAAATGAGGTTTTTGAATCTAAAATGGTCACTGACGGTGATCAGATGCTGGTAGCTCCCACGGAGCTGCAGCATTGGTAGTCACTTTAGGGTCCAGACTTGCTGGAAGCATCTCATGCAGGCATCTGAGCAGACCAGAGGTGACTGTTTTCTCTGCTTCTTGGTTGTTCCTTGGGCATGATTGTTCCAGTACTCACCGACCTTCGTCTGCCTTCCATCTGGGAATCTCAAGGGTATTGTATAACCACTAACCTGCTCACCTCCACAACTCCCTGATGAAGTAGATGGCAGGCTTCCTCACTGATCTCAGTTGATGAGAGAAACTGAGTCACCCAGGACTAGAAAGGTTGCTTTGTCCAGCACAGTCTCCCAGGGAAGGAAGTCTCCTAGGGTTCTGCCTGGGCTGCTGGAAACTCTGTTAATTCCTTCATGCAAATAGCCTCACTACCAAAAAGGATTAAAGTGTTTTATGCTAAGAAGAAACCTGTGAGGGCAGAGGAAAGCTAGGTATGTGCTGTCTGAGACTTTCTGTTTACTCCCAGTCAAACCTCATGCAGTAAGCAGAGGGGAAGGTCTTTAATTTTTTAGAGACAATCTCACTATGTGTCGTCCTCAGTAGAGTGCCATGGCATCACAGCTCACAGCAACCTCAAAATCCTGGGTTTAAGCCATCTCTTGCCTCAGCCTCAACAGGCACTCTCCACAACACCTGGCTATTTTTTGGTTGTAGTTGTCATTGTTGTTTGGCAGGCCGTGGCCAGATTCGAACCCACCAGCTCTGGTGTAGGTGGCTGGCGCCTTAGCCGCTTGAGCCACAGGCACCACCCAAATGTGTAGTTTCTTATTGGAGTAAAGCAGAGAGATAGGACATTTCTAGATAACTAATTTTGCTTCCAAGTTCATAGGCTGATCCTCACAGTATTAGCACCTGTGTCATCAGCTTTAACCCCAGACTGACAGGAGGTGTGTGCCCAGTGTGTTTTGCACAAATGGTATAGTTGGGTATTTTTTGTTTGTTTTTTTGAGATAAGAGTCTCACTTTTGTCACCCTCAGTAGAGTGCTATGGCATCACAGCTCACAGCAACCTCTACTCTTGGGCTTAGGAGATTCTTTTGCCTCAGCCTCCTGAGTAGCTGGGACTACAGACACCTGCCACAATACCCGGCTACTTTTTTATTTGCAGTTTGGACGGGGCCAGGTTCAAACCCGCCACCCTTGGCGTATGGGGCCAGCGCCCTAATCCACTGAGCCAAAGGAGCCGCCTGTAGTTGGGGTTTTGAAGACAAAAACAGTTCTGTCCTCGGGAAGGGAGAAGGGCATCCCATGGTCTGGTTGAGGGTTTTTGCCAGGCCTGTGATGGGTTGACACAGGCCTGTAACGGACTGAAACCATGTGAGAACTGCCTGTTAAGGTGTGTAACACAGTGCCAGGCCTGGGTGGACTGAGGCTGTGACTGTTTGGTAAAAACCCTCCAAGAGGGAGGCTCAGACACACTCACAAGGGCTGGTTGAAGTAGTGTGGCATAGGGACACAGAGTCATCCAGAAACTCTGCCGTGGTATATGCAGGCGGTTGAGTGCAGGAACCACTGGACAGGGCTGGTGGGAGAGTACAGACCAGAAAGGTGGCCTCAGAGGGAGCCTGGTGACTAACAGAGTGGGGTATGTGGAAGGGGGTGGTAGAATCCTAAGTAGACATTCTGTACACTTCTAATGCTTCCTGTTGTGAAGTGAAAATAAAGATAATTTCCCACAGAGATTTGCCAACCAGTGATACTGTGTTAATGTTAGAAAGTAGAGATTATCCATCATCTAGTTTTTCTTGGAAAATTGGAATAGTGCTTTTCTCTAGCATGTTGTAATATTGGCGTAGGTGATAGCAGGTAATTTATCTTTGTGGCTTGCTTCCTTTGCCAAGGTACGGACATTGCTGCAGGAGAAGAAGTTGCCATCAAGCTTGAATGTGTCAAAACCAAACATCCTCAGCTTCACATCGAGAGCAAAATCTACAAAATGATGCAGGGAGGAGGTATGTTCTTTACCTGTTAAAAAAGAAAACCAAGGTTCTGTTTGATGAAGGAGAGTATATTATGGATCACAACCTCTGCTTTATTTTGGGAAAAAGGGAGGAAGATATTTGTTCATACCCTTGACCAAGTCATGTGTCTTGGTCAGAGAATCAGTTACAGAGGGTCCTCACTTGACCAGAAGAAACACAGTCTTACACTTTTGCTTAAATGCTACCTTCCTTAGCTTCATACTAGGTGAGTGATTTTGAAATCAAGGTTTTGTGTGAATTTTAGAATAAACATACTCCTGATGGGTGCACATGCCCCTCAGTGGTCAGCCATGGCTGCCCCATGGTATGCAGGTCACACTCAGGACCTTCTTGATGTTGGCCCCTGTGTATGGCCTCTGCTCAGTCATGTACTTTTTTTTAGCAGTTTTGGAGAATCCTTCAAACTCTTAGAGTTAAGTTTATTCATGAATAAAGCAAGGATTTTTAATTTGGTGACCACTGTGACTTCTCCTAGCCCCATCACTGTTATAGTTCTGTGAGACCTCAGCCCGGGTCTTAGGTACCTTTGTCAGACTGTGGGCTGATGAGGAACCAGAGCATTGCCTTCCTGTCTTAGAGTCTAAATTTTAGGATTCTCTGGACTTTCAGATAGTTTGATAGGGCAAGAGGGAGTTTATGTGGGGATTTCAGCGCCATGGATATGTTTCCCCAGCAGAGTCTGCCTGCGTGCGGGAGCCCTCTTTGGGAATAAGGCTTTGCATCTGAAGAGAGACAGTGCCTCTTTTCTGGGGGGGCCCTTCTAGCCTCCTTGGTATTTCTGTGGTTGGAAGGTGGAAGGGGGAGTGCTCTCAGCACTCTGCCAAAGGAAGGTGTGTCTTCGTTGCCTTTATTAGCTTTTTTCTGCAGGAGAGGACTGTTGATTTGACCTTTTGACATCTTTTCTTAACAAAAGCAATTAAATTTGTCTATTATAGAAGCCAGTATTTCCAGGTTTATGTAACATGAGTGTCTGATAGCAGATACATCCCACAGCAGCTCAAAGGGTTCTGTGGGACCCTTTATAGAGAGAGGTATCCATTGTGCCCTGTCCTGGGCTTCAGGTGACCAGAGGAGGCCACAGGGATGAAAATTACTCCATTGTCCCAAGAGAATGTCAGCAAAGACTTGGTCATGAGGGCCTGCCCTCTGGTGGCCCTCTATAGGGAATAGGCTTCTAATGGGCATTAGGGACTGTCTTATGTAGCTTTTAAGGTTTTGACAAGTAGAGAACAAGATGATGGAAGATTTGGCCTTTGGGGATTGAGTAAAGCCTGCAGGTGCTGAGGACCCAGAAATCTCTAAGCATTGGGACCTTTGAGCCGAGGGTTGCATGAGGCAAGAGTAAATAATTTTGGTAGTGTTTTTTAATTCATTCTGAGACCGAACAGGGTCTCGGCTTCCAGGACCCACTTTGCCCAGAGACATCTTATTGGGCTTTCACAGTGTCTCCTGTAGATGGATGTGAGTGGTTTTGTTGTCTCTGAAAGGAACAGCAAGCACCTCTGATTGTGGTTTTTCTTCCTTCACCAGAGAACCAAGTACTGGTGCTGAATTCTGACCTGCTTATGTTTGATTGATCAAGCTGCATTGAGGAACAGCACACAAAGCTGAGTGGCGTGTTCCAGTCTCTGTAGCTTGTTGTAAGACAGGATTAAACCGGAAAACTTTGTTAGTCACTGCCTACAGCAGTCCTGTGTGGTAGGTGCTGGGGTCTTCAGCCTCATGTTACAAATGAGGAGACTGAGGCAGAGAACACACAGTTATCCCAAAGAATACAGACTTGAACTCGAGCCTTCTACCCCTGGGCTAGAAGATGCATGGCATCTGTTCTCTCCCAAAGGAATGAGGGCTTGATTCATGGCCTTCAGCTGTCAGGAATGTGCCCTAGATGTTTCCATCTTTCTAAAGTCTGGTTTGGACAATAGATTAAAACCCAGCAAGCGCAGAAATAAACTAAAATTAGCTGTATTAGTGAATGACTTTTGATAGATGTCAAATTTTTATCAGAACTGAGTGGCCTGCCAAGCAAAACCTAGGGACTGTTTTTCTAATCCTCTCAGAAGTAGCTCCAGACCACTTTTCCTGGTGACTCTCAGCAGAGAACATTCACTCAGCTCATAGCTGCTTCTGGTCAGCCTCCTGTGGCTGGTGTGGTTTGGGGTAGGAGAATGAGGTCTTTGCATAGAATCCAGGCCAAGGAGTGAAGTTTCTGCAGCTGAGGGTGGGCAACTGCCTACAATAGTCTTTTTATTACAAAATGTTTTACAGTGACGGAAAATACACACAAAGTGTAAGGTGTCAGTGTCAAAGTCACCACACTCAAGAGGGAACACACTCCCCTAGCCCATGCTCCACCTACCCCCAAATCTCTATCAGGTCCTTGCTTGCCTATGTTTAAGGTTTTGTTTCTCCGTTATTCCGCAAGAAATTCATGTTTTTCAACATCTAAAAAACAACATCTAGAAAGTCTTTGATAGTTGTATTTGTAATCATTTTAATGTTGAATTGCTGAAAACATGAAAACGTTTATTTGCATCAATGCTCAGTCTCAAATTTATAAAGAAACTTTTTGCAAATCAAGATGGAGAACATTTGCCACTATTGGCCCAGTTTCTCATCCCCAAGCAAATGTTTAGGTGTCTTTGGCCTTCATGAGGGAACAAGTATCAAGTGTTCAGAACTAACTGCAGGTACTAAGGTGACCCATTTCCCACCATGATGGTCCCTATCTGGGACATAAGGGCACAGGCAGCACACAGGTCTGTTTTCTAAGCTGTTGGCCTTACTAGTTCCTTTGGATTCCTGGTTTTTCCATGTCTGAGAGTAGCAATTTGTCAGATCTGTAGCCAGCAGCTCTTCACCCTTAAAATCAGTGGGTGCACTCTCATGGATGACTTTGAAGCTGATTACTTCCTGAGAACAGCTTTATCCTGTGTCTCGGGAGAGACGGTGGGAATAGAGGGGAGTCGTAGAGATCCCCAGGGTTCTGCAGTTTAATATGTCAAAATGCCCTAAGTTGGGGTACCAGTTTCTGAGTCTTCATCACTAGCTAGTTTGTTGACTGCTCAGGATAAAGCATACTATGAAGAAAGCTTTGCATCTTGTCAGCCAGAGAGTGGGAGCATTTTGCTTTTCATGTACTATTTTATTTCCCACTGAAGAGAAAGTTGCTGCCATGGACACACTATCATTTAGTTATAAGTGGATCTTGAGTCTCTACCAGTGTGTGTCTTATGAATGTACAAAATTTTTAAAAACTATGTAATACAAACACTGTATGCATTCTGTAACTTTTTCTGACCCAGCATATTCCTGAAATTCTTATCCATCGATGCAGCTAATTTTCATTGCTGTCATGATTGAGGGGCACTGGATTGTTTCTGGCATTTTGCTCTTAGGGACAGTGCTACTATGAACACCTTTGCCCCAGTGTTCCTAGTACCCACAAGCCAGCATCTTCCCCCTTAGGCGGGATGACCACCTCATGGGGTGTGCAGATGTCCAGGTCTGCAAGGCAGTGCCGGGTTCTCTACAGATACATGTAGATTTTTTTCCCAGGTGGTTGTGCAGACAGATATTTTTGCCTGTATTGTCAGTGTCCTATTTAATCTACACCCTCTTCAGCCTCACTGTCACCATTTCTTCTCAGTATGGCATGAGATACCTCAGCCAGCACAGAAGATGGTGGGTGGAGGGTGGTCTAAAGAAAAAGGATGAAAATGGTAGAAATAAAACTGTTAATGGCAGATGAGATACTACATAATACTCTACATGGGAAACCCAGAACAAATTAAAGAGTTTAGCTAGTTAGCTTAAGATCAAAATATAAAATCACTATTCATTATGTAAATCAACAATTAACAAAATGTAATTTTTTAAATACTGTTTATAGTAGGTAGCAGAAAAGAAACCTAGACAGTATCTAGAAATAAATTTTAATATAGTCAAGATCTGTATATAGAAAATTTTAAAACCTGACTAGAGGACATTATGTGTTCTTGGAAAAGAAGACTCAAAGTTGTTCTTAATATTTAATGAAATTCCAGTCAAAATTTCAGTGGGTAGGGCGCCAGCCCCATTTACCCAGGGTGGCCGTTTTGAACCTGGCCATGGCCAAACTGCAAACAAAAAAATAGCCAGGCATTGTGGTGGGCACCTGTAGTCCCAGCTACTCGGAGGCTGAGGTGAGAGAATCGCCTAAGCCCAGGAGTTGGAGATTGCTGTGAGCTGTGATGCCATGGCACTCTACCGAGAGCGATAAAGTGAAACTCTGTCTTAAAAAAAAAAAAAAAATTCTGCAGAGTATTTCTTATATAATAAGGTGACTTTAAAATTCACAGAGTACAGGGCCAAGAGTAGTTAAGACACTCCTGAAAAACAGGGTGCAAATGTCAAAACTTAAGGCTTTTGTAATTAAATGTTTAGCTGTAGCCACAGAAAGGGCTTCAAATTAGTAACAGCCCAAAGCCCTGACTTGACTCAGTTTGTAAGTATCATTCCTCATTAAGAGGAGGTCAGCACAATAACTCAAACCTGTAATCCCAGCAATCTGGGAGGCCGAGATAGGTGGATTGCTTGAGCTCAGGAATTCAAGACCAGCCTGTGCAGGAGTGAGTCCCTGCCTCTGCTAAAAACAGAAAAATTAGCTAGTGTGCACCTGTAGTCCCAACTATTCAGGAAGCTGAGGCATGAGGATTGCTGAACCCAAGCGTTTGAGGTTGCTGTGAGCTATGATCACGGCCCAGGGTGACAGAATGAGACTGTCTCTGAAAAAGGGAGGCGGGGGCTCAGACTGCTGGAAGAAGTGGCACATGCCAGGACTGGGGCAGAAGAAAGAAGTTGAATCTGGAACACATGGCAGAAAGGAAAGAGGTGTCCTAAACCAGCACACATGTTCAGGTGGGTACAAGAGTGAGCTTAGGAGTGTCTGTTGGCCAGATTTTGAAATAAGTAGTGACAGGAATGAATTATAATACATTGGTGTGGGGAGAGAGAATTCATGAATCTGTAATGCTATATGTATAGAGACAATATAGATGAGGAAAAGAATTCATGAATCCATAATACAGGTTGAATATCCAAAATTCAAAATGCTCCAAGATTTGAAACTTTGAGTTGAGGAAATGACACTCAAAGGAAATGCTCATTAGAGCATTTTGGATTGGGATTTTTGGATTAGAGATGACCAGTTGATAAATATGTAATGCAAATATTCCAAAGTCTGAAACTGGCCCTAAACATCATAAGGACAACTCAACCTGTATTATATATGTGTGCACAAATGGAGAGCTCCACAGAAGGCTGGCAACTAAAAATTACTGTTATTTCTAGTGCATTAATTCCTGCGTTTAGGTCCAGACTTCATTAGGTCCTGCTACCTGAGGGCTTCTTTCTACACTAGTGGTGCAAGTCTGCTGGAGACAGTGTGATATGGTTACGTCAGGACCTTTCCTTTGTGGTTCTTTTGCTTGGGGTTGGTTGAGCTTCTTGGACCTGTGGGTTTGTTTTGTATCTGGCTGTTTCTTCTGTATAGTCTCCTACCCCCATCTTTCCTTTAGGGCCTCCAGTTATGTTGAGACGAGGTAGCTTGGTGCCTCACAACTTGCCAATGCTCTTGTTTGCCTTTTCTGTTTGCCGTTCAGTAGTTTCTCTTGCTTTGCCATCAAGTTTGTGAGTCTTCTGCAATGCTGGGTCTTTTAATCCCACTTGAAGTTTTCATCTCTACATGTTAAATTTGGGTCTTTCTATATCTCCCAGGCCTTTGTTTAACTTTGTCAACATGGAATTTCAGCTCTCCTAGTAATCTTTGGATGCCAAATACTGAGAATTTTATCCTCTTATGTGCTAGATGTTTTTGTCTTTTCAGATTCTTACTCAGCTTTTGTTCTGGGATGAAGTTAAATTACACTGATGCTGTAACTGTTAAGTTACAGTTCCTGCTTTTGTGTTAGTTAATGCTCGTGATGAACTGGGGCAGTTGGGAGCTTTACCTGGTGTTTCTTATCTTTGGGGCATTAGGGGTGTTGTTGCCAGATATCCGATGTCTTAGAAACCCCCTTTTCGTATTTTATGTTTTGGTTTTCTTCCTTAGTTATTTCAGGTATGAGGGTAAATTTGGTCCCTATTACTCCTTTGTTGGAAGTAGAAGTAACTTTTTTTAAAAGAAAATAGCATATTTTTCTGACTTGGGGGTCAGAAATTTTTTTTTTTTTGAGACAGAGTCTTACCATGTCACCCTGGGTAGAGTGCTGTAGCGTCAACAGCTCGCAGCAACCTCCAACTCCTGGGCTTAGCGATTGTCTTGCCTCAGCCTCCCAAGTAGCTGGGACTATAGGCACCCACCACAGCACCTAGCTATTTTTTTGGTTGCAGCTATTGTTATTTGGTGGGCCCAGGCTGGATTCGAACCTGCCAGCTCTGGTGTGTATGGTTGGCACGTTAGCTGCTTGAGCTACAGGTGCCAAGCCAGAAATGATTTTTTAATGTAAGACACTGGAAGCATTACTCATGAATGGAAAGTATGGTAAATTTATCTTCATTAAAACTAGGCATCTCTTTTCATCAAGAAACTCCAAAAGAAAATTTAAAACATGCCATTAAATGAAAAGAAGATATTTTCCTCACATAAAACCAACAGTGATTTGCTTCCCAGTCCCCCCCCAGTTCCATCCCCACTGCCCCAGATAAAGAGTCTCACTTTGTCCCCCAGGCTAGAGTGCCCTGGTGTTAGCTTAGCTCACAGCAACCTTAAAGTCCTGGGATCAAGCAATCCTCCTGCCTCAGCCTCCTAAGTAGAGATTGCAGGTGGCCACTATGCCTGGTTAATTTTTCTGTTCTTAGTAGAGATGAGGGTCTCCCTCTTACTCAGTCTGGTTTCGAACTCCTGAGCTCAAGCCGTTCACCTGCCTCAGCCCCCAGAGTGCTGGGATTATAGGTATGAGCTACTGGGCCTGGCTGAAATTTGGTTTGTTTTTAAAAGACAGTCTTGCTCTGTCACCCAGGTTGGAGTACAGTGGCCTGATCATAGCTTGCTGCAGCCTCCAACTCTCCTGAGTAGCTGGAACTACGGGCATGTGCCACCACACCCCAGCTAAGGTTTTTATATATATTTTTTTAAGGTCTTGCTATCTTGCCCAGGTGGTCTCAAACTCCTGGCCTCAAGTGATCCTCCTACTTTGCCTCCCAAAGTACTAGGATTACAGATGTGTGCCACCTCACCTCTGGCCAGTTTCCAGAGTTTTTATAAGTAACTACCTACAAATACAAATTTATAATGGATATAATATGTGTAACTTAACATATAATATGTAAAATTTATAAGTACCTACTTATAAATACAAAAGGGTATCATGATAGAAAAAAATGGCAAAAATATGTGCACAGGCATTTCAGAAAAGAGGTAAATATGTGGGAAGACACAGATTGGACATTTGGTGAGACACCATTTTTACACCCACTGGGTGGATAACAATTACGAGTCTGGCTGTGCTAAGTGTTTGAGAGAAGTTGCACCACGAGGACATCATTCTTGCCGGTGGCAGAGTATAAATTTGGTTTATCTCGTTTGGGAAAAGATTAGATATTATCTTGTATGCCTTACAGAGTTGAACAGTTTGCACCTTATGGGTCAGCAACTTTGTTTCTACTTATGTACCAGAAAAAGAAAAAAAGATAAAGATATGAAAAAGAATTTCGTATGTAGGAATTTTCACAGAACAGCACTTTTTATAACAGGAAAAGGAAACATGGCATGTTCCCTTCATGGAGTGTTGCATCCTGTGCGGCTCGCTTCCTACAAGCAAGAAAGCATGTTTTTGGGGAGCACATGGGTGGGGGAAGTAGGTGCTGCTGTTTAGAATGTTCTAGGTCTCAATTGCCTTATGCTTTATGATGTCAGGATTTGGGCCATTCGTTCCCAGGTAAAATGTTAAATGTTAGGTATTTTAAAATAATGAAACCATTTTTTAAATGAAGGGAATTTCTCTATTGATATCAAAACTTGGTAGAATACTAAACTGCAAATCTGTGTATTTTTATGTATTTGCCATAGAAGAACATAAAAGGTTTATCTGGATGATTCAGAAAACTGTATGTGGGACCTTATGTATACTTAGGAGTACACACTGAATTAACCATGTGTTCTTGTAGATACAGGGGGAGCGGACCAAAGGCATGTTCTGGGGATGGTATTTTGAGGAATTCATCTATTTCTTCAGCATTTGAATTTTGACTCTGCAGTAAGGCTGCTGTGCACATTCTTCTACGAGTCTTCATGAGCCTCTTGTGGCTGTTGACTCTTCATACATTCTCTTTGGAGTGTCTGGGTTGTTCAACCATTCTTTCAAAAACGGATTGTCTTGTTAGTGTTGATTTATATATTCAGAACTCTCTTGAAACTAAATTCTTTCCCTTGTTCGGCGTTCTGGATCACTTGATTCTGTCTGTTGGATTTGTCTGTCTTCTTTATTCTTACTTTCACTGATTTATATACTTAAGCCTGGGTTACTGTGTAAATTTCCTAAAAGTTTTCATTGCTTTTGCTTTTCTTTCATCCAATCGGGTATTTCTACCAACATCAGAGTAATTTATTTTTTTTTTCTCTTATCCAACCCATGCCTTTCTCTTCTTTTTCTCAGCCTTGCATTCCCAATCTTTCTTCTAAGCCTCTGGTGAACTGGTTTCTGACTGGCTCTGCCCAAGCATCGCCTTCTTCCTGCATTTCCCACTGCCTGCCCTAGCTTAGATTCTCCTGCCTGTTTGACCCTTGCCCTCCAGTTGGCTTTGTGCTGTCTATGAACGGATGTGTCTTCATCTCCACTACCTGTCTTGAGCACAGGCATTGCTGGGGTCACCTGAGCCCTTTGACTTCCTGCCATATGCATGCTTGAGGACACCACATGGAGGACCAGGGACTGAGACTCTGTCTGTTTCTCCTAGTGGGCATCCCCACCATTAGGTGGTGTGGGGCCGAGGGGGACTACAACGTCATGGTGATGGAGCTGCTGGGGCCCAGCCTAGAGGATCTCTTCAACTTCTGTTCCAGGAAGTTCAGTCTCAAGACAGTTCTGCTGCTTGCCGACCAGATGGTAAGGAACCCAGTTACCTTTTCTTTTTCTTTTTTTTTTTTTTTTGAGATGGAGTCTCACTTTGTCACCCTGGGTAGAATGCTATGACGTCACAGCTCACAGTAACCTCAAACTCTTGGGCTCAAGCAATTCTCTCACCTCAGCCTCCCGAGTAGCTGGGACTATGGGCCCCTGCCATAATGCCTGGCTATTTTTAGAGACAGGGGTCTTGCTCTTACTCTGGCTAGTCTTGAACCTGTGAGCTCAGGGCAGTCCATCTGCCTTGGCCTCCCGGAGTGCTGGAATTAGTCATGAGCTACTGCTCCTGACCAGGACCCAGTTTTCTGAAGTACTCAAGCAGCTCAGAAACTTAGTACACACCTTTTGGTCTTACAGAATTATTTGGTTGCTCTTTAGTCCATTATTATGCCTGTTAATTTGCAGAGAGAAAATGGAAATTTGTTTAACTTTTAGCTTTAGCTTCAGGGTAATGACATAGTTGATAGGTTTGGAGACCCACCCTCTCAGCATCAGAGTAGTGTGTTCCCATTCATTGGTCTTCTTGGTTCTCTCAGCAACAATATTTGATTCCTAAGACCTGCTGAGTAGTTTCTAAGCAGATTCTTGTGTGCTGCCTGTGCCAGGATAGCTGGTAGAGAACACTGTCTGGTAATGACCGTTCCTTCAGCCTACTGTCCACTCTGCAGGAGCTGAGGAGATGGTGCCCAGGTCCATGGGGGGGAGAGGGGAGCCAAAGATAACTTTGGGCGAAAGTTGACTTTGATCAGTTCGGTGTCTGTCCTTTCTCCTTGTTTAGTTACTTTTTGGCTAGAGGGTTGAGAATGTGCAGCTACTGAGACATGCCGCCCTGGTTATAATCTTCATGTGTCACTTTCTGCTTATAGATTAGTCGTATTGAATACATTCATTCAAAGAACTTCATCCACCGAGACGTGAAGCCAGACAACTTTCTCATGGGGCTGGGGAAGAAGGGCAACTTGGTCTACATCATCGACTTTGGGCTGGCCAAGAAGTACCGGGACGCAAGGACCCACCAGCACATTCCCTACCGGGAAAATAAAAACCTCACAGGGACGGCGCGGTATGCCTCCATCAACACCCACCTCGGCATTGGTGAGCCCCTGGGCATGGGGTCACTGACGTAGGCTGCCTCTGGTCATGTCTGGGGTGACCTCAGGCTCGTTGAGTGTGTTTGGTGATCTCCCTGTCCTGCTGGGAGATCTAGAGCTGTCATCAGGCTGGGTTCTGTGACTGGTAGGCATAGAGGGCAGGTAATGCTGGGCTTCTCTCAGCAATTCTCTGTGACATTGATGCATTGATGCTTTTTCATCAGGGGAATTTCCTTAGGAACACTTGAGGGGTGGCTTTTGGCCAAAAAATCCAAGTAGATTTTTCTGTTTTCTCTGAAGTTGTTTCCACGCGCATATTTCTGGCTGTGTTGCTTTTACACAAGCACATGTGTGCTGTCCTTCATGTGTCTCCCTTTTCTTTGCAGAGCAATCTCGAAGAGATGACTTGGAGTCTTTGGGTTATGTGCTGATGTACTTCAACCTGGGCTCTCTCCCCTGGCAGGGGCTGAAGGCTGCCACCAAGAGGCAGAAGTATGAAAGGATTAGTGAGAAGAAAATGTCCACTCCCATTGAAGTGTTGTGTAAAGGCTACCCTTGTAAGTCTCCTCACACTTGTCTTTTTAGCAAAGCTGGTTAAGGGGGTCCGTGCAGGTGTCTGACTTGCCTCAGAAGTATGCTTGCCTTCTACAAAAAGAGTGGCAAAGAGGCCAGGTGTGGTGGCTCACGCCTATACTTCTAGCACTCTGGGAGGCTGAGGCAGATGGATTGCTTGAGCTCACAAGTTCAAGACCAACTTGAGCAAAAGCCAGAGCCTATCTCTATTAAAAATAGGAAAACTGAGGCAAGAGGATTGCTTAAGCCCTAGTTGAAGGTTGCTGTGAGCTATGATGCTAAGCAGCACTCTACCCAGGGCGACAGCTTGAGACTGTCTCAAAAAAAAGAGTGGCAAGAAGAAGGGGTGCCTTTGTGTATGGAGGTAATAATAGGTGACCATCTTGTTCTTTCTGGTGTAACTGCTGAGCTCCTGCTGGCTGTTCTCTGAGGCCCTGGAAAGGGCAGGTGAGATAGGCTCGTGCTCAGGGTCAACTCCCAGAGGCAGGGCTGGGTCTCAAGGAGACCCTGTGTGGCTGAGCAGGTGGGAGATGGCTGGTCAGACCTGGCCTTCATCACAGTTTTCCCTCCCTGCCGCCTCTTGCTTCTGGAGCTGTAACTCAATAAGTTCCCCTTCCTTTTTGTGGGACTGCCCCTAGGTAAAATTAAATTGTGCTCTGTAATGTTGAATTTTTGAAACTCTTTCCTAAAGCCTTGGTTCTTAAAAGTGTGAGGAATATTTCTAATTTTGTGTTTGCACGTCTTCAGTGTGCGTAGCAGCAGGAGGTAAACAGTTAGCAGACACTGCTCTGGATCACAGTCAGGTTCACTGGTTAGCTTCTTGTCTTACAGCTGAATTTGCCACATACCTGAATTTCTGCCGCTCCTTGCGTTTTGATGATAAACCTGACTACTCATATCTGAGGCAGCTCTTCAGGAACTTGTTCCATCGCCAAGGCTTCTCCTATGACTATGTGTTTGACTGGAACATGCTGAAGTTTGTAAGTGCCATTGTCCCGTGTTGTCCCAGCTGGAGCCCTGAGCTGCCAGTAATTTGGGTTGGCTTGAGAAGGTGTCTGCATGAGGGCAAGGGGTACTGAGAAGCCAGATGCCCGCCAGAGAGAGCTGGGGGCCTGTGGGACTGCGCACCATGCTGGGTTGCCTACCATGCAGGTCTGCCAAGAGCAGACTGGATGGCTCTGACTGGGTGGTGGAATCCTCTCTCATTGAAAGGTTGTTCTGTTGTGGTCGTCATCACCAGCCCTGGAGCACCTTAGGTCTGTTCGCCTGCGGTGCAGGCAGGCACCTCTAAGGCTGCTGTGTATCTGGAAGCCTCCACCCTGGTGCTCCTGCCTCTTGAACACCTGAGCCTGGGGTGGGGGGTACCAGGTATCCTTACTGCCTAGGAGGGGCTGGTGGGTACAATACACTCAGCCTGACCGACCCTAGTGGGCTGGTTTTGTGCCTCATGACCTTGGTTATCCACAGTCTGTGCTTTGGACGTTTACATGTAGGAGTATCTTGCATGTGGCCTGAAGACCGTTTGGGCCTCTGAACAGGCAGCCTGTCCTTGGGTCAGTTGTGCAAGTTTGACTAACTTTTTGGATACCACTGCCAGAATTGAAGTTTTGTTGAACTTTGTGTTCTCTTTGATGAAAAATTTATTATGTTGTCAGTTCGAAGCAGAAGTTGTAATCTTTCCAGATGACAAAATCTAATGGAAGGTCAGAACTGCCTGTTCAGGGAGCAAAGGAGGCATAGCCTTGTCAGATGTCTGTGTGGGGCCAGGCAGGGCGGGGCACCCATCAACTGGGCCTGGGTGCACTCTGCCAGCAGGAGCTCAGTCCCTCTAGGGCTGGACACCAACCCAGAGCCACCCTTGGGCAGTGCTGTGCTCATCCTCTGTCCCTTGAGCACTGGTCTGACTTGCTCTGTAAAGGGCCAAATAGTAAATAATTTCAGCTTTGCTGGCTGCACGTGACATTAAACGAGCTGTTGTGGCTGTGCGCAGGGCAGGTGGCACCTGGGTCTGGCCCACAGCACGTAGGCTCCTGCCCTACAGTGTTGCTAATTAGAACGTGTTCCTCAGTGGCTGGCACCTCTGTTCAACTGCTTGAAGGCATGGTGCTCGTGTGCTTACAGTGTCCTGCAGGGACCTGAGTGTTGGCCTTGTCACCCTGCCTATGTGTGCCTTTCTTGCTGGTGTCATGGCAGTGTGTAATTGCTGCTGGGGGAGGACTCCAGTGAACCAGATGCTGTGGGTCCCTGCCCCACCTTACCTTCTTCCCTCAGCTGTGGGCATTTTGGACCTCTGTCCCTTGTGTGCAAGCAGCCACCCACTTGCTTTTCATTTTGAAGTTTAAGGAAGTTCTGAGTTGCTGGCACTTCAGTGTGGGAGGAGATTTTTCTCTGGCTTGTTGAGGAAGGACAGAGGGGGCTTAGCACCTGTGGATTGTGCCCCTGTCTCTGTGGGGAGAAATATCTTTTCTGGCTCACTGTGCTATTGTGGATGGCTTCTCAGGGAAGTCTTGTCCCATAGGCCCCTCAGTGTTTTCTCAGGTTGTTAGGGGACGTAGCTCTTCCCTAGCACAGTGCCTAACTGGTCCCACTTCATTCTTCCTTTTTAGGGCGCCAGCCGGGCTGCTGATGATACTGAGCGAGAACGGCGGGATCGAGAGGAGCGACTGAGACACTCCCGGAACCCAGCCACCCGTGGCCTCCCTTCCACGGCCTCCGGCCGTCTGCGGGGCACCCAGGAAGTGGCTCCTCCCACACCTCTCACCCCTACCTCACACACAGGTGAGTGCACCCCTCACAGAGCTCCCTTGGAGTGAGCCATCAGCACTGTCCTGCCTGTGTTTACAGGGAATCGTTGGGTGGGGACTCTATGGCCTGGAGAGAGTCCTGGCCACGTGGGGATGAGCCTTTGTGTGCCCCTGAGGGTAGCTAACCTGCACTGACACCTTTAGATGTGGTTAGAAGACTTGGTCTCCTGAAGGGTTGAGTTTCTGAAAGCTGCTGCTGCTGTTCATAGTTCATTATATACATAAAATTTTCTTCTTTCTCCACACAAATTATTCTTGTGGGAGCCTTTTGATACTCCCATGTCCCCACGTGCTATGGGCCTCATGTGCCTTGGAGCACCACTACCCCACCACCACCCCCCGGCTGCAGGTGTTCCTGGGTGGCAGACAGGCATGTGGGGCTGGGCTGGATGCCTGCTGGGCTGCTCTGAGTTGGGGGTGGCTGTGCCCATCCTCCCTCCTGCCCTTACAGTTTTTATTGAGACATTTGAGCCACTGAGGGTCGTTTCTGGCCACAGCTTCCCAAGGAGTGGCCCCTTGTGCAGGAGCCAGAATGCTGGGTCAGGAGTGCTCACTCTGGCTTCTCTCCCTCTCCTCAGCTAACACTTCTCCTAGGCCCGTCTCTGGCATGGAAAGGGAGCGGAAAGTGAGTATGCGGCTGCACCGTGGGGCCCCCGTCAACATCTCCTCATCTGATCTCACAGGCCGACAAGATACCTCTCGCATGTCCACCTCACAGGTACGCACACGGAGCCCACTCAGGCCAGGCCAGGCAAGGCCCAGGCGTTTGGGGGGGGGGGGGGTGTCAGCGCCGAGCCTCTGGCTTACCCTGTCTCATGAGCTCCAAATTGAGAGTAAGATGAGTTTCTTAAAGGCTTGCTTTCCTTGTTTCCTTCCTTATTTTATGTTCCCCATTTTTGTTTTTAACCTGTGGGGAAGTTGTGTTCCTAGTTGCTGGGCTGGCATCTTGGTTGAGCCTCAGGCAAATGTGCTGCTGAAGGGCTTGTTCCCCAGCTTCAGGGTGGTAGCTGACAGGCAGGGCTGTGAGCCCAGGGAGGCCTGTTGCCTGCTGCTGCTTGAGTGCCCCACTAGCCTTCTTCCCCACATGGACTGAACATTGCACGCATGCTCACACCTCTTAGGGATGGGCATTGTGGGCCCACCCTGCCTCTGAGAACTTTCCTTAGGCTTGCCAGCTGGGGGCTCACCCTGGCAAAGAGCCTAGGAAGAATCTCCATGTGGGAGTTGCCCACACCTGCTGGCTAGGGGTGGGGACCTTCCAGTGGTGAGCAGCCCCTGTGGCATGGCATGGGGTGAGGCTTCTTGTCCTCAGTTTTTCTTCTCTTAGGAGAAAAGTGTGCTCAGAGAAACAGGCCTGCTGTGTAGCAAAAGGCAGAGTGGTGCAGGCCTGGCCATGGGAGTGTGTCCTCATGACCATCTTCTTCCACTAGCACTTTCTCTTGCTCTTGCTTTTGTTATTGTTGGGTTTTTGTGTTCACTGACATGCTTCTTTCAGTAGACTCGAACAACTTTTTACATATAAACTGATTCTTTCTCTTGAAATCATTTTCAGGGTCTCTAGCAGGGGGCAAGGGTTGAGGCGGGGGAAGGGGGGCAGTGTCAGGGGAGGCTCCTGGCTCATCCTGGTGTCATCCCAGTTGAGCAGGAGCGCATTCCACAGACGCACTGGAGGCTTGTCCTGTCCAGTTGACCAGGTGGGGCTGGACCCTGAGTAGCATGGATGCTGTTGGCCACAGGTCATCTTACCAGAAAATGGATCTTTTCACTAAATATGTCTAATAATCATTTTACTGGAAGTGGACTTTCTGTGTGATAACTTTCTCCTAGAGAGACCAAAGATGCAGAGCATTTTTGAATGACTGATTATTTGAATTGTGGGACTCAAGAGTTCTGGCCAGCATCATGAGATTGGGACCCCCACATGCACACAACCTTGCAGTCTCTGGCGCTACAGCCCTGTAGCACAGGGCCGAGCAGGCTACTTCACATGAACCCTGGGGTTCCTGCCTCAGCAGCTGAGAGCAGATTTGGGGGGCCCCCAGAGCCTGTCCGTCCTCTCACATAGGCCCTCTGTAGTCCCCAGCCCACAAGGCAGGAGCAAGTGTGACTTGTGTGTGATGTGCTCTGCCTGGCCTTGGGCATCCTCACATCAGCAGAAAGGCAGGCAAAGACCAGGGAAGGGGAGGTGTAGCTTTTCTTGTTTCTTTTTTTTTAAGACATCTGGTGGTTTAGTATTACAGGAAAATGAAAGAGTCAGGAGTTCCCAAAGGTGCTGGGCAGTTGCAGCCCAGCTAACAGCTCCTTCCTGGCTGTGTGACCCTGACCAGTGCCCAGGCCATGGCTGTCTCAGTCTGCCAGCCTCCAAGGGTGCTGAGGGACAGCACACAGCTCCAAGGTAGTGGGGGAAAGTGTGCTTCCTTCCGCAATGAGCTTGTGGCTTGCGCTTAACATGCCTCTGTACTCTTGGGCTATTTGTTTTCCATGTGAACAAAATGTAAGATGGGCTTTAACTGCAGGAATGAGTCTCCAGGGAGTTTTTCTTAGCTTTTGTTCCTGGTCACCAGGGGGTTTGTTGAAACATCTGTGCTGAGGGCACAGACCTGTTGGTTGTCCTCAGCATTCCCTCCTGTCTCTCAGAGGCTTCTGCTCATAGCGCGTCCCCTGTCCTCCAGGCTCCGTCTGCGCCAATGTGCTCAGTGGCTCTGTGACTGCAACCCCTGGTTCTGCATCTGGGGGAATAAATAAGTCTCTTGAAACCTGCATTGAGTGTCTTCCCTGGGTCTGGAAGTTGGCGAGGCGAGTGGAGTTATATGGCTCACACAGTTCTGCAGCTTCTGTTCACATGCCTCACAAAGAGAGGGGTCCCAGTAGAGCATCAGTGTGCTTGCTTCTCAGGGAGAGGCAGGCCCTAGCATGCACATCCCTGCTCATCTTCTTCATGGGCTGCCATTTCTCCAGTTTTGTGTCTCTCAGGAGTCAGTGTTCCCGGTGGAGATCTCAGCAGAAAGGCTTCCTGTTGCTCCCAGGCCCTGACCAGCAGCCGGCGTGTGATGATGCCCAGCATGCGGGTCGCCAGGGCAGCTTCTCTCTGCCCCAGGGCTTCGTCGCTCCCAGACCCTGCGCCCTTTGTCCTCCCTTCCCCCCGCCCCCCGCTTCTTGAGGACAGTCTGTGTCAGGCCGAGCCTCCTTGATAGTTTGTGTGTGCCTAAAGGGCACTAGGCCATGGATATACTTGGTTTTGTTTTTGTTTTTGTTTTTTTTTTTCACTTTGTGAGAAAAAAGGCCTTATCAGTCCAGAATTATCCACAGAAAGATTAGTTATTCCTTTAGAGGCCTCTCTTTAGTCCATGCCTTGCCCCCAAAATAAGATCTGCTGTACCAGTCCTCATAGTAGTGAGAAAGTGTGTCCTGTCCATGTGTCCCGGGATGTTGCCATCCCCACCACCTGCCTAACGGACCCACTTGTAGGGCCCTTGACATCCCTACTGCCTGCTAGGCATCAGGTTCTCAGGGCACGACAAGATCTAGGAGGGTCTGTCCTGTGCCCTGACAGCCTCACTGGGTCTAGAAGAGGAGCACCCGCTGCTCCTACTTGCGGCCCAGTGGTGAGAGGCCCCTAAGGCTGTGCCTGTTCCTGGGTCCCCCAGGTTGATCTGGCTGAGACGTGGAAGCCTGTCTGGACATAGACGACCAGGCAGTCAGGGGGCCAGGGCCTCGAGTGCTGGCTGGCTGGTGGGATGCTTACCAACAGCTGTCTTTTCCCCACCTCAGAATAGCATTCCTTTCGAACACCACGGCAAGTAGCTGCTCGTCTCCCGTCGGAAGGCAGCACTGGGTGAGTGTGCTCGTGGTGGGCTTGGCAGGTGGCAGGCGCCGGGTGGGCTGGGAGCACCACCCCCCTTCCACCTGCAGGTGCTCACAGGTGGGGCTGGGCTGCATGCCAGGTGCCAGAGGTAGAGTAAGGCTTTTTCTGCTTTGTTCTTTTCCTCATGAGGGTCCAGAACTGCTGCCTTCAGCTGCCCCAATGAGGGGGAAGCTGCGCAGTGTGTCTTCAAGCACAGTTTTGCTGTGCCTTTGCCCTTTAGCCTCCTAAGACTGCATTCATGGTGCTGGCGCGCCCCTTCTGTCGCGGGTGCCCATGTGCAAAGCAGGAGCCACCGTGCTGCCCTCAGGCCTGGCTCCAGGTTGGCCCAGAGCATTTGAGCCACCTTGTCTGGGGACAGTTGTGCCTGGGAGGAGTGTGTCGTGCTCAGCTGAGTGGCCTCGCTTGGTGTGGGGGGCTCTGAGCTCTTGCTGCATTCAGACTTCTGGTGGTCTTTGCCCATCCTGGCTTTTTTAGTCGTTTCTCTTCCTATCTCTGTCCTCATTTTGTGTTTCTTTTCAAACCTGGTCTCTGCCCAGCCATCTTGTCCATGCAGCTGTTGTCTGTAGTAGCCACTCCAGCTGCAGTCACCGCTCCCCACGTTGGCGCATGGCTGGGTATTCACGCTGTGCTCCCTTCTCGTCTGATGCGGTCCTGGGCAGCTCCTTCCAGCAGGGGCTTGAGCTTCTGTTGGGTCTGGGAGCCCTGCTGCGGCTCTGATGCTGTGCACACTCAGAAACATGTTGACAGGAACTGCTTTTCACGTCGACCCCCAAAGGGACACTTTTCAAAATACCCTGTTACTTTTCCAGGAAGGGAGGCTGTGAGCAAGGGTCTGTCTCCTTTGGATCCTCACCAGTGGCTGCCAAGGTGGCTCTGGGGTCATCTTACCTGCATGCCTCTTCCTCCCTTCCTATCATTCAGTCTGACAACTTAGCCTGGCCACAGAGTCCTTGTGGCCGGGGATGCAGGCTCCTAGACTGGGGCACGGCGGCAGTGGTTATCCCCTCCTGCCAGGCTCTATCACTGTGGTATTTGTGCCTGAGTGCCTGGCTGGCCCCAATCCTCTGGCCTCATGCTGACCTTCTCCTGTGCTTTGGCTCCGACAGATTCCCGGTCGGGTGGCTTCCAGTGGTCTTCAGTCTGTCGTGCACCGATGAGAACTCTCCTTCTTGCTGTGAAGGGCAGACAATGCATGGCTGATCTACTCTGTTACCAATGGCTTTACTAGTGACGCGCCCCCCCGGTCTAGAACCGAAGCGTTAACCGGGAGCTCTGCAGGCCACTCACCCAGCGATGCTCATGGGGGAAACAAAACACAAACTAAACGGACAGACTCCAAGAGCTGCCATCACCGGGGCCACCAAGGCCCCCCACGGGAACTCAGTTGTAACGGGGCTGGGAAGAAAAGCAGAGAGTGAGAGACGTTTGCAGAGAGACTCAGACTCCCCTGCAGTGGTGGTAAACCTGTGCTCCCTGACGATTCCACTGTAACTACCAATCTTCTACTTGGTTAAGACAGTTTTGTATCATTTTGCTAAAAATTATTGGCTTAAATCTGTGTAAAGAAATCTGTCTTTTTATTGTTTCTTGTCTGTTTTTGCGGTCATAAAAAAAAAAAAAGATGTTGACTTTAAAGAATCCTGAAACAAAGACACTGGCTTAGAGTTTCTGTGTAAAGTGGATTCAGGCAGCGAGAGGGTGCACGTGGGTCTCCAGGGCGTGTGTTGTGTTTGTCTCGTCTGTTGTGTTGTGTTGTCTACTTTGGAAGGAAACTTCTTATCAGAGTTGTGTTGGGTGTGGGTGTGTCATGGGCCTCGCTGGCCTTCCTTTCTTGCCGCCCTCAGAGCAGTTGGGAAGCACTCCAGGGCAAGGCAACATGCTTGCCACGCCGCCTCCCAGGGAGGAGAGGAGAGGAGGGCTCTGAAGAGCTTGGAAGCGGAGGCTGTGAGACCAGTGGACAGTGGCGAGTTCCACGATGAAAAGTTGAGTATGCATTTCTGGTTCTTTGGGAGAAGATTGTGAATCAAGAGATGCTGGGGTCATGTGTGTTTATTTTGATGGTGTTTGTTGCCTCACTGCCTTTAAATTTGGGAAATTTTCTAAATAAGACTGTAAATATTATGCATTGGCTGCAAGTCTACGTTGACACCTATGTGCTCAAAGCCAGGGAGTGAGGCTGCCCTCAGTAGAGGCCAAGGGCTTTGCCTGGAAAAGCCACAAACCGAAGAATCCACCCTGAAGTGCCAAGAAGTAGGTGACTCTCGGCCTGGCCAGAGAGGGTGGCGCCACCACACGCTGGGCCCTGGTCTGATGGATGTGAGCCTATCAGAAGTGACTCAGGAGCGCACCCTTCCTGGCTGGTTCTGCCCTACAGGGCAGGCGGCTTTTTGTACGTGCTTTCTTGCCTTTAATTTTGTAGCCGGCAGATACGCTGTCTGGTGGTGTGACAGCCAGGGGACATGAGCCCACCTGTCCCTGGGCAAGGTGCAGTGTCTATTTGGTATTTCTGCCTTTTTTCCTGGCACCATGCAGGGTGTTCTGGATGGAGGCTGGTGACGTTGTCCACCTTGGATTCCCCTCATTCCCTCGGCAGCCCCAGCTCCTGAGAACTGGCCTGGGTGCTGCCTCCCCAAATCCTGAGCTGGTCACTTTGTAAGCATTTTGGGATGTGGGACTGCATGTCTGGGAGTGGAGAAGGTGGCTCGGGGGGTGGGGTCAGGGGCGAGTTTGAGGTTTTCTTTGTTGCCACGTGGTCAGATTGCCCCACTCAATGAAATGTTAGCAGTGACAGCCCATGTGGTGCGAGCTTTCTTTATAATACCTGTGGTCCCAGTGTGGTGCCAGGAAGCTTGTGCGGGGCAGCCTCTGACATCCTCACCCAGGTTTGGGCCTGAGTGGCTGAATTTTGTTGATGTTGATGGGCACACAGCTTCAGGTCCTCAAGGGGGTGTGGCTGTGGCAGTCGCCCAGTATTTAATCCGCATCGTCACTTGCAGGAAACATAGTTAGTTCTAAGTGTGTCAACCTGTGTAGTGGTCACCGGTTTCTGAGCTGTGCGTTTGTATCACCACTGTATTTGTGTACTTTAACAATGGTGTAAATAATAAATTCATGACGACTTCTACCTTTTTTCTTGCCCCTTCCCTGTGGTCTTTATTTCGTCGGCTTGGGAGTTTTCAGTGTGTTGCGATTAACGATGTGAAAAGCTTTTCTGAGGATAGGGGTTCCTGTCTGTCTTTTCTTAGCCTGTCAGTGTCTATGAGCTGGGAAACAGGCGGGAGAGACTGTGTCCAGGCGACCTGTGGTAGGAACGGGTAGGCATTGCCCCCTTACTGAGCCTCACTGCCTTTAGGAAATGGGCCCCAACATTCACTGGGCTCTGGCCGCTGACGGTGCGATGCTGCTGGATGGCCCCTCCTCGCTGCTGCAGGGGGCTGTGTATAGCTTCCAGCAGCCTCTGTCCCAGGAAAGGTTCCTTCTCCCGGGCATGGCCCATCTCAGCAGCAAAGTGTCTGGGAAGAAGGCATCTGTCCCTTGGTCTGGCTTATAGACTTGTCCCAGCCTTGGTAACCCATCCAAGGTCTGGGGACAGGGCATCAGCAGGTCCCGCCGCCTGCCCAGCAGGGTAAGGATCTGCTCTTTGTAGCAGTCCAAGTACAAGAAGCCTTCCTGGGCTGCACTGGGGATGCTGGGGCTACCTAGGAACAGAGTGGGTTTGCCTGCAGCCATGGAAGGTGTGCTGGAGGGCAGTTGCACAGCTGGCCCTCCAACCCTGCATGTGATACGTTCCTGTCCAGACCCCACGGGGGCCACCCCACTGCCCAGGCTCTCTCTAGGCCTCCTGACTAGGGTTTTGAGGCCAGGTTCCTCTATGTCACCTGGGGCGTTTACTCTCCAGACCTGCCTCACACGGTTCTGGGAAAGGGCTGGCAAGGCATTCTTCCTGCCACTTCTCGCTCTTCACTGTCAAATGCCCAGGATGGAGAAGGCAACACGTGGAACCTCCCTGGGTCTCCACACGGAGCCTATTGACTCCTGCCTGGCCTCCCCATGCCTGGAGCTGTCCTCCTGTGAAGGCGCATGGGGGTTGGTAAAGAGCTGGTCCCTCTGATCCCGGTCCTTGAGAACATGGTGAGGGCATTAAGAACCAGGAGCTGCCTTGCAGGGTCTAGAAGGTGCCAGGCCTTTGCTGAGCCCCTGCCTCTCCCCTGTTCCCTGCACAGCTGCCCACATGTCTGTCCCCAGTGTTTCTGCAGAGGCCTAATCTCCCTCTAAGACTTGGTCAGAGATGCCCCACAAGGCCAGGGAGCTGGCAATCTGTCAGGTGGGCAGCAGCCCTGGAGCCTGGCTCACTGACCACCCCCATAAGGCATCTTGTATGTCCTGTGCTGTGATACTCCCCAGACCCACACACATGCCAGCATGTGTCACGGTCCCCCTCTCCCTCCCCATCACACAATCAGGCAGTTTCTTGGGGACAGAAAGTCCTTTTTGTGCGTCTGGAACCAGAAAAGTAGGTGGAGCAGGTATCTGCTCTCCCCTCCCCACAGTGCACTTGCCGTGACTACACCGTGGTGTTGTCCTGTGGCATCTTCCATGAAGGCCCTACTGAGGGAGGGGGGCAGCAGAGCTCATGCCCATCCTGCAGGGTGTGATCCTAAAATTGACCATTTAAGTCCTATCAGTGTCCCCAAGCCTTGACTTCTGGGGGCTGCCACTTTCCTGCTGCCTCATGGTGTGCCTGCCCCCATGGGGACTCAAGCATGAAGGGCCAACAGTGTGGCCCACAATGACAGACAAAGCCAGCTTATGGTCCCAGTGGGCTAGGAGAGAAGGAAACAGATCTGAGCAGCCCCCAAAGGGTCGAGGGCAGCTGGGGAAGTATGTGGGTAGCATGTATGTCCCACTGAGTCCCACACCACCTCACTCCTGCCCTGTTCCTCTGGATCATGGAGACAGCTGTCAAGGACCATGGGCCCATTAGCTGTATTTAGGGCTTAGCCCGTATCAAAGCTTAGAGTCCTATAGTCCTCACAGGGGGTAAGGTCAGACACAAGGTGGGCTCTCCAGTGACACTCAGCCTGTGATTGCTCAGAGCTGCCAACACTGTCCACCAGCCCAAGGCCTGGCAAGCAGCTCCCCACAGCAGAGAGGCCACCAGCACTGCCTGAGCCTGGCTCTTAACGAAGCACTGGGCAAGCGAGGCTGGGGCAGGTAGGGGACCGGACCTGAGACGTGTGCTCTCGCTTGCTTTTCATTACAGAGGAGCAGGGATGTGGCATCTCTCCGGTTGCACGCTGCCCGTCAGGGCACCCGCTGCCGTCCCCAGCGCCCGCGACGCACCACCTACTGAGAGCCCCAGCGGCCTCTGACCGGGCTCCCAGGCACGCAGGCTGCTGCCAGCCACCAGGGCAGGTGGGTGTGAGGTGCCCAGGGCAAGCCACACTGAGCCAGCGGCTTGACAGAAAAACATGGGGAGCCCACCATGTAGTTTACTGCTGAGGGGTAAATAAACAGAAGGCAGTAAAATCCTCTTTCTTAAAACATACCCGTAGCAGAAGCCACCTGCGCTATCCCAGCTCAAGAGGCACACAGTTCAGGGCTGCCTGTGGGTTTCAGAGACCAGCCCAGGTACAGCACTGTGCGCCCCTCTGGCACATGCTCTGTGCCTGCTGAACAACCCCAGGGTGGCAGGGAAATGTTCTGGAATAGACAGGACTAAGAAGGCTGAGGAGGACCGATCCACTTTGTGACAGTCACCAGGTCATTTCTTAATAAAAGTGACATTCGGGGTGAACAGACCACAGAGGACACAACTTCACACACTTGTAGGGAAGGGTTCTCCTGAGCCTCCTTCCAACAGGTTTATCTTCCACCTTCCCAGTTTAGAAGGAGCTTTATGCACTGGACACTGAGGGGGTGGGCACAGGACACCACTGCAGAGTCCAGGAGTGCAGGACAGTGGGCCAGACAGGCATGAGGGAGGGCCCCTGCAGCAGTGCCCACCTACCACCCTGTACCCACCACGCCCTCTGATTAAAGTCATGTTGTCTCTGAAGCGTGGGTTCTAGGTCCTTGAGCACAGCGGTGGGCTCAGGGCTGTGGGTCAGCAGGCCAGGCCTCGGTGCAGATGGCTCATAACCTCAGCTTGACTTCACCGCAGATCGGCTTTGGAATGACATGATTCCCGCCCACCACCTCCCCTTCAAAACATTGCTCAAGTGACGACCCGCTGACCAGGCACCCGGAGCCAAGTGAGGGCCCCGCTTAAGCTAGTCCTGTTTGTGAAATAAATACGAGCGTTGCCAGTCTCTGTACCTGTTCCCTGTACCCGCCAGCCCAGCCAGGCCCTCACACGCTTGTTTCCGGGGTGTGCACAACCTCCCCGTTCTTCTCGGGCTCTGCTTTCAGGAAGTGCTCCACTTCGCGAGAGTCCACCCCCGCATCTCTGTCGGCCCTGGGCTTCTGGAGCTCCTCCTCCTCTGCAGCCACCTCCGGTTGAGGCTCCCTGGGCCTCTTCCTGATGCAGAAGCGGTTGCCCAGCAGCAGCACCAGGGAGGAAGTTAGCACCTCAGCCCCCGCCAGGATGAACACATACTTGTAGGTGTGCGTGGCGTCCAGGAGCTCACCTGCAAGGGGACCCGGTCACCCACTGGGCTGGCACATGCAGCCACCACCCTCCTGCTGAGGCCTCTGTGTTTCTCTAGTTGGTCTCTGGTCATTGTAGGGCCTCCACATAGGTCCCCCATCTGTCTCCAAACCAATGGGGACAGAAAGCGGTTTTCCCCACATAGCATGTGTCCCAGGCTGGGGAGGGGTGTCCTCACCACTCTTCATTCCTCTTCCCCAAGGGAGCAGACTTATTTGAGGTGGGCGGTAGAGACAGTGCAGCCCTGTGTGTGGACATCCCAGAGCCTGAGATGGCACTTCAGGTGGTGCAGCTTGGGCGCCCTCCACTCCAGGACCTTTCTGAGGAGGGAGGAGCCAGAGGCTGCAGGGCCACCTAGGCAAACCCACACCTGGGAAGTGAATCAACTTCCAAGGCAGCACAGTCACCAGACCTGCTTGCTGCAGTCAAAACTATTTTAAATTCCATTCAATTCTGTCAACCTTCAAAAAGAAAAGTCCCCCCAAATGACAAAAAAGGCTTCCTGGCTATGCCACTTGGCTGTGTCTGCCTGGTGTGCGTGTGCCTGTGAGCTCCGCTAGACTAGGCCCCCCACCACAGTGACACCTGTGGGAAGGAGGGTAGTGCATCCCCCTCCTCCCAAGCAGGTGTCTTGTCAGGAAGGGTCCTTGGCACTGCACTCACCTCCTGACGGGGGGCCGATGAGCACTGCCACTGCTTCCAGCAGCAGCACCAGGCCAATGGCGCTGGAGAACTTGTGGGTGCCCACAATGGCCATGAGCACCTCAAATTGCAGGGCTCCCACCATGCCATAGGAGATGCCGAAGAAGATGCAGAAGACAACTAAGCCGCTGTAGTCACTGGCCGTGGAGCCTGTGAGGTCGGTGAAGCCATTGAAGAACATGGCAAAGCTGAAGAGGTAGATAGAATAGGGCCGAACCTTCGCAAGCCCGGTGAGGAAGCCAGCGGTGGGCCTCGCAAAGATGTCGATGAAGCCAAGGATGGTGAGCAGGAACGCAGCCTGTGTGTCTGGGACTTTCAGGTCTTTGGCATAGCTCACCACAAATACTGGTGGCACGAAGAGGCCCAGGACCATGATGGAAGTGGCCACTGCATAGAGGACAAAGCCACGATCCCGGAAGACACTCAGGTCCAACAGGTGCCGCGAGGGCCTTCGGGGCCCCGGCCCCCCGCCTGGCTGGGATGTCCTGAGGGGCCTCATGAGCGCAGCGCACACACAGCAATTGAGCAGCAGGCCGCCCAGAATGAGGAAGCCGCCCCGCCAGCCATAGTGGTCCTGAAGCACCTGGCCCAGTGGGGACAGCGCACACAGGAACACAGGGCTGCCTGCTGCTGCCAGCCCATTGGCCATGGGGCGCCGCTTGTTAAAGTAACGGTTGAGCATGATGAGTGAGGGCTGGAAGTTTAGGGCCAAACCCAAGCCTAGAGGAGAGGAGGCCGTGGGTGAGGCCACATTCCCAGCTTCTCCCAGGCACAGACCCAGAGTGTGTACAGCCCCTGCCATTGACGCACTCAGGAGATGGGAGGTGAGAAGCAGGCCCATGCCTCCCAGGGGACACCCCCAGCTGCCCTCCAGAGGCCCCTCTCCCCCCTCCCAGCACCCGTGGTCCTGTGGCCAGCTGTACTCACCAGTGACAACCCCAGTGCTAAGGTAGACCTGAACGATGCTCCTGCAGAAGGACGCGGCCACCATGCCCAGGGATGCTAAGAGGCCGCCCACCAGCATGACGGGCCGGCAGCCAAAGCGGTTCACACACACGCTGCAGAGTGGGCCTGGGGGGAGCAGCAGCTGAGGGGCAGGGGCAGGGCCAGCAGGCCTACAGCCAGGCTGGGTTCTGGGCTGTGATGCCTCACAGCCCAGAACCCATCACCTCCTACCACCTCAAGCTGGGCAAGTCCACCAGAGCCCACAGGCCACATGCAGGGTAGGATTCCCATGGCAGGAGGCCTGCCCCTATAGGAGCCAGTGGGTTGGCCTGCGGGCCCTTGTGAATTAGCTGTCTTTCAAGAATAGCTAAGGGAGCCTCATCCTCTGGGACTGTCTATAAATACGACCAGCCCATTTGGATGGGGGCCAAGACAGACTTTGCTCATGTCCAGTTGCATAGGCTTAACTATGACAGCGGCTTAACTGTAAGATCCCTCCCTCCAGAGCCAGGCCTCCAGTCCCTATGGCCTGGCTGGCCCTGTACATGGACGCTAGGCAGTGGCTGGCTCTCACCTGTCCCGTAGAGCATGGCTAACAGGATGGAGGAGATCCAGGCCGTATGCCTGTAGCCAATGTCGAACTCATACATGAGTTCCTTGAAGAAGACGCTGACAGCCTTAGGGAAGGCGTAGGAGAAGCCTGTGATGACGAAACAGCCGAAGAGGACAGCCCAACCCCAACCCCCATCTGGGGCCTTGACACCCGTGGGACCTTCATCAACCACGGCTCCTCCCATGGCCAGGCTCGCCTCACCTGGGAGAGAGAGAAGGGGCTGACTGTCCACACTCACCAGCTGCAGCCCTGCATCTGGGAGTCAGTTTAGAACCCCCAACCCTGGCCCCCTTACCTCGTGTCTGGTACAGGGTGGGAGGGTTGGGGGCCAGCAGCTGGGGCCCTGTCCAGCCCCCCCCCCCCAACCTCCTATGCCCACATAGCTGGCTCTAAAGGGCAACAGTGGCTTTTTTGGGTTTAGCTTGGGTTCAGATTACCTCAGGGAAGGGCAGCCCCTGGCAGGGACATCGGCCTGGCTGTGCTGCAGCTGACTCTGGCAGCAGCCTGCACTGTGTCCTGGGGTTGTATCTCCAGACTCTAAACCGAAACCTAGGTGGACCCTGGCCAGCCTTAGGCTTATGCCCCCAAGGGGAACAGGACTCCCCAGCCAAGAGCCTGAGGCACAGGAAGGAAAGGTTGTCCAGGAGTAGGATGAGGGGCTGAGAACCAGCCACTTGTCCCCTGTGGCCCTCAGAGGCCCCTTCCCCACCTGCGCTCACTGATGGGGCAGAGCCTCACAGCCCCACCTCTGCTTCAGTCATCCATGGGTGATAGGGACGGTCCTGCCTAGCCCCAGGATGCAAGGAGGGGTCTCTCTAAGCTCCACATCAGCCCAGAGAAGGCGTCCCTTTCTGTGAGCTCCAGGAGCTTAGCTCACCTGAGCCAGAGTAAACTGGGGTGTGGCCAGACTACCATCTGCCCTACCCCAACCCAAGTCCCACAATCCAGACATCAGCCTGGCGGCCTCATGCCCTGCCTCACCAAGGCCAGTTGTGCTCAGCTGGTGTCCTGAGACCTGGGGCGGTTCAGTCCAGCCTGCGTGGCCTCCCCACCACTGGTGAATCAGCTTTTTGGAAAGAAAAAACTTGATATGTAATGTCCACCAATTCTGTAGCATGAACACCCCACTACACTGAGCACGCCTGCCCCCCAGCTGCCTTGGGCTGCACCGGGAGCACTAGTCCACAGTTTTGTAACCTGTGCTGGCTCCACCCCTGCACCTTCTCCTGGGGTCCTCCTACAAATGTGTCCAGAGACCCTTGGCCTGGCAGAGCCTCCATGGGTGCAGTCTTTGTAGCCAAGGTGTATGTGTAACCCTGAGGACGAGCTTCTATGCCAGGAGGGTCTGAGCATAGTTCAGTGTGGAAGGCTCCTGACATTGCCACCGCAGCCCCTCCCACACCCAGCCTGCCTGGCCACCCCTGCCACACACTGCGCCCACTGGGATCCCTGATTGAGAGTGACCTGGGGACTGTTTTCTGAGGCTTCCTGGTGTTACCTGTTGGCACTGCTCGCTGACTGTTCCCCAGGGACTGACCTTTGCTGTCAGGGTGATGACAGGACAGACACAGCCCACTGGAGCAGAACAGCCATCCCACCCCACCCCCAAGGCGGGGCAGAGGTCCACCTTCAGAGCCTAGGATGAGAGGACCCACCCCCCCACCCCCCCAGGACATGCTAAGTGGGGCACAGAGCAGCAGCTTGTGTCTCACCACCATTAAAGTTAAGGTCAGAGTACCCAAGATATATATAGTGGGTAACCGAAACGCTGAGAAACATACACACTTGAGGAGTGCCCTGTGATGTCACAGCACTGTCAGGAAGCAGGGGTGCCTCAGGCCCAGAAGTCACAGTGGCGGGTGGTCGTGGGGGAGAATGGGTTGTCCTGGGGCCCCAACTTGTTTTAGGGCTGAGGGTTTACAGGTTTATGAGGGTTTACTGACAGGCCAAGGAGCGGAGTTTGTCTAGAGTCAACAGTAAGGAACAGCTAAACTTTATATGCCCTAGGTCCTCCCTCTGAATAAGCTGGTCCAAGTGCCCTGAGGCTCTCCTGGCTGCACTGGGTTGCAGGGGAAACGGGACTTCCTGAACTCCCCATCCATCTGCCCTTGCCCACCCAAGTTGGGCTTTCTCTGGAGGCTTCCAGGGTCCTCAGGAGACAGAGAAGAGGGTATCTGGGGAGGCAGGAGCACAGCGCCTCTTGAACCCAGGGTTGAGGAGTTCGGCAGAGGACTGGGGCAGAGGCAGGACTCAGGCCAAGAAGGATAGCCTGTTCTGGGATCTGTGTGACCCAGCAAAACTACTGTGAACAGAGCAGTCTTCCTCATCAAGGAGGTGAGCATTTGGACAAGAAGCCCAGACTCAGACCAGCACCATCATCTGTTCCCACCAAGCCTGAGGTACCAGCCACACTGGAATGGCCTGGTGTAGCTAACCTCAACCAGCGGTCTGCCCAGTGGCTTAGGGCCAGAGATTCCCATGTAGCACAGCTGTGGAGGGTAGGGAAGGTGTATAAAACGGCAGATCACTGTCCCTACTTTTCAGTATAACCCCAGCTTCAAGACAGGCTGAGGCACAGGCTGGCTGGTCCAAGGAAAACCCTGGGCCTGCCCTGACTAGACCATGAAGGGAGGAGGCACCACTGTGGTCCACCACACATTGGCTTACCTATAGGCATACACCAGCAGGCTGGCCTCCCGGACATTTACCTTCCTAGGGGGGTGTCGAACCAGCCCCGAAAGAACCTGCTTTCTGGGGAGCTGGTCCCCCAAAGTCCTCAGAGGTCCCATGACCCTGCTGCCAGAAGCTGAACAGGGAAGGCCTATGGTGGGTCCTTGGAATGACCCTTCCAGGAGGCCTCACATCTAAGGGCCCAGTGTCCCTCCCAAACCAGACGCTGTCACCAGCAGTTCCCTCAACAGTCTGGGGTGCAGGGGTCTGTTGGGGGTCCAGGCTTCCAGGCCTGGGCTCCTGCCAGATCAGGCTCCTGCACTCTCTAGCACCACTCCTGTCCTGAGCCTGCACAGCCACTGCAAACTCCCCCATGGCATCAGGACCCCTAGACCCCTAGGCCCCTCACCTGTCTGGGTGGGGCTGCTGAGGTCTGTGTGCTGGACTGTCACCCTCGGAGGACAGGCGTCATCCTGGGGTTCTATACAGTGGCCCAAGCCCCAAAGCCGTGAACTGTTACCTAACCAACCTCCAGTCCTTGGAAGGACACGCCTTGGCCCAGCCTTTGTGGCCCAAGCAGGAGTTAGGGCAAGAAAAGGGGCAGTTATTTTCCTTCCTGGACTCCTGGGAGTCACCTAAGGTCCAAAGAAACAGCCCAGCTGTGGCTAGTGCCTGGCCACAGGGTGGCAGAGGGCGAGGAGGGGCCTGTGCGGTCCTGTTTACCCTTCCCCCACTGCCCCTATTGTGCAAACAGGTAACCAGAAATGGGAAGCGCAGGGGCCTTTTCTGTGAAGGGGTCTAGGCGGGCAGAGGAGGAACACAGGGCAGGGGTCTGCCCAAGCCTGATCCTGGCTAGCTAAGCCTAGCTCAGCCCTGGACCGTCTCTGACCCATGCAACCCCAGCCCACGCCTGGTGCCTCCAAAAGCTCCCGTGTCAGCTCAAATTATCTATATGGGCCAGTGGGGCACAAACACTGGCCTCACGGCTGGGTGCTGGAGCTCAGGACCAGCTGCCGGCCCAGAGCCACAGCCAAGATGGCGGGGCCTGTAACAAGGGGAAGGCTGTATGTGCCCCAAGCAGGCTTCAACCCTTGGCTGCCACCCAGCTGGTGGCCCTGGGGATGTTCTAGGGCTGGTGGGACCCCCCCCTCCCTCCAAGGTTCGGGTCAGTGCCCTGACACCTCAGCCCGTAACTACCACGCAGCACCTGGGCTGAGGCAGGCTCTGGGGTCCCACAGAGCCCCTCCTACCCCCACTGGCAATGCCATTCTCTGACTCAGTGGGCAGGTGGGGAAGGAAGGATAGAAGGCGGGGCCCGGAAGAGGGGACACCCTCAGGAAAGGAAGGCGGAGCCGGGCAGGAGCTTGGACGCCCGTTCTGCTAGTTCTCGATTCCCAGACTAGGGATGGGGGAGGGGGGGAGGGGGGTGGGCGCCGGCCGTGGGCGGGTCCCACCTGCGAGGGGCCGGGCGAGGGTGGGGGAGGAGAGGACGCCCCTCCCGGCGGGCCGTGGGACGTGGGGGACGTGACCACGCCAAGGGAGGAGCCGCCGCCGTATTGCCCATAGTAGGCGCCCACCACCGGCTGCCGTATTTGCGGTGTGCGCTTGACCACCTAGTGAGCCGAACCCGCCCCTCCCTGCCCCGCCCACTGCAAGGGACCCCTAGTCCAACCTGCGGCTCCCCAGGGCGGCTCGCTCCACTGGCCGCAGAGGTGGAACGGGGGATCTGGACCCAGGTCAGGGACAGAGGCCAGGCGGGTTGGTACATGTAGCCTGATTCAGCCCAATTCACAGAGGGGACTGAGGTGGTGTGGTCTGCTCTCTGGAACCAGGCCCTGTCTGCTCCAGCCTGCTCCTCCCTACCCCACCAGGGTCCCTTGTCACCACCCAGAAGGTGCCCCCTGATGTCCTGGGTGTTGCTCACACCAGGCTTCTCAGGGTGACACTGGCTTTTCCCTCCCACCTGGCCAGATCACTTCAGGTCCTGCCATGAAGCCAGCTGAGCCTGCCACACAGGTCACTGCAGGCCAGAGAGTGGGACCCCCTAGCCCTCTCCACGCACACACACTCCTTGACCACTGCCCTGCCCTCTCAGTGCTGTCCCTCCAAATTGAGGTGTCCATGCTCCAGTGAGTGAGGGTCAGATAGCTCTCTAGGTGGCAGGCCCTGTCCAAGGTCACACGGGGTTGTTGCCCAGACTGCCCTGGGAACAGGCTGCCACGGGCCCACCCTAGCCTCTGTCCACACCTTGGAGCCCTGAGTGGGAAGACACACCTGCCAAGCAGTGCCCTCAGCCCCTCTGGGGTCAGCCCCTGGTGCCCTCCAGGCAGACCCCAGTCCTTGCCCACCCTGAGGGTCCTCACGGTCTCAGGGACTGCCCAGCCGTCCCAGCACCCACCAGGCTCCAGGCACTTCTTGAGCCTGTGGGATGAAGCTGGTGAACCGGACACCCCCAGAACTCACACAAAACACCTGTCCCTACTCTCAGCTTTGGACAAGCCCCTCTGCTGGGAAGGCATGGAGGAGGCCCCACTACTGTTGCTGTCCCACAACCCACCAGCAGGTCTGACTGGTCCTCACCCAGAGAGTGATCCTGTGAGCCAGGTGCCCTGGACATGCAGCTAAGTGCCTCTGGGACAGAGAGGAGGACACCACCCCCCGACCACTGTCCTTCAGCAAGATTCCAGGCATCCCCAGTGGAGGTGCCAGAGCTTGTTTGGCCCAGCACCCAAGTAGGCACCTCATCAACCTGCTTTCCAGACAAGGAACCTGAGACCTGGGTCCGGAAGTGGGAGCCCCTCTGAGTTTCTGCCTGTTTTTCCCACAAACTGGGGAACCAGCGGTGGGGCTGTTAAAGCAAAGCCAAGGAATCCGGCTGGTTCCAGAGGGGTTCCTCATCGCCCGAAGGTGTGGGTTGGTGAGTGTTGAGGGCGGTGGCCAGAAAGAAGAGGTGGGAGAGAACAGCCCCAGGGTACCCTTCACCAGAGTCCGGGCCAAAGCGCACGTGCTCCCGGCTTCCTTGGGGAGACGACAAGACGGCTCAGGACGGGCGCTGGTGAGGCCACAGCCCTACCAAATATAACGCAGCCTCTCTGACCGCCACTGGGCGTCGGACCGAGCTATTTATACCCAGGACCGGACCGGCCGCCCGGCGCGGCCACCTCCTGGCCAGAGCCCAGTCCCTAAGAGCTGCCCGACGGATGGGCGCCCGGGTCCGGCCGGGGAGACGAGGCTAAGCTGCCAGGGAGCGAGGGCGCGGCTGGCTCTCTAAAGCCCTTCGGTGGAGGATGCAAGGGGTGAAAGGCTCGTTCGTGCAAGTCCAGGGCACTCCCGGCCCTAAGGGCCAGGAGGGGAAGAGGTGGGGTGCAAGAGCTAGGACCCGGAGGCCTTCCCGTGCGGGGCCCCGGGCCACGCGCGAGCATCCGGGCCGCGCCTACCTGCCTCTGCTCGGCCGCTGCGCCCGCCTCGGCTGCCCGCGCCGCGCCGGGGGCGACTTTAAGTGCTCCGGTCGCTCGCGCGGCACGTCCCCCGCGCACGTCACCGCCTCCCGGCACCGCCCCTGCGCGCCCCGCCCGGACCCCGTACGGCTGCCAGAGCCCGCCGGGGCCCTGCTCCCCGACGGCGCGGCCCGCGGCCCGCGGCCTGCTACTCGGACAGCCTCGGGGACTCTCGGTCGCCCCTGGCTGCGCCAGCGCCCCCGGTGCGCAGCCTGGCCAAGAGACGAGGCTCCTCGCCAGCCCGTCCCAACCCTCCACCCCTGGCCTGCGGACGGGGTCGCGGCCTCACTTCCCTCAGTCGCTTGCCTGGGAGCCCCCCCTCCAGGGTTCATTTTCCTTGCCAAGATCGCAGCTTCCCTCCGCCAGGCTCAGATTGGAGCAAGGCCGGTTCCTGTGTGCCCCCGCCCCCCACGGACAGTGACCCATCGCCCCACAACACCTGGTGCCGCGCCCTTTGAAAGGTGGGCGCTCACTGGCACCTCGCCTGGTGAACTGAGCCTGCTGGCCTCCCCAATCCCGGGGCGGGGTGTCCTGGAGACCAGCGAAGTTTGTCTTGATTTGAAGCAAGGCCTCTCCCTCTCTGAACTTCCGTTTCCCGGGGTGGCTCGCCACCACCCACACCCCAGCCCCCCACCCCACCTCACTCCTGTGCCCTATTTTTTTTTTTTTTCTCATCTGCGACATCTGGGCACTTTGGGTGCAAAGGTGTGAGGAGGCACCAGGGCCTGCAGCCTGGACAAGCACACCGAGACATAGAGTGGGTGGCCACTCAGGGCCACAGGAAGACTTCGAGCTAACTGGTTTCTTTTTCTTCTTTCTTTCCTTTCTTTTTTCTTTTCTTTTCTTTTCTTTCTTTCTTTTTTTTTTTTTTTAAGACAGAGTCTCACTTTGTCACCCTTGGTAGAATGCCTGGTGTCAGCTCACAGCAACCTCAAACCCTTGGGCTCAAGCAGTTCTCTTGCCTCAGTCTCCCCTGTAGCTGGAACTACAGGCACCTGACACAATGCCCAGCTATTTTTAGAGACAGTGTCTTGCTCATTCTCAGGCTGGTCTCAATCCTGTAAGCTCAGGGCAATCCACCTGCCTTAGCCTTCCAGAGTGCTGGGATTACAGGCATGAGCCACTGCGCCCAGCCCCAGCTAACTGGCTTCTAAATGAACCCAGGTCTCCTGAGGTTCAAAAGGGCCAAGGTGTTGGTAACCATGGGCTTTAGCACAAAGATCCCAACATGTCCAGATTTGGGGGTACAGAATGAAAATCAGTGGAGGAACCCCCTCCAGCGGGCTGTGAGGTGGACCACCCCCTTGGCTTGATAAAGCAGCATGCAGTGCTGGCCTGGGGCCCCAGAGATCACTGGAGGTGCCAAGTCCAGTAAGAGCTTCTGCTCTTTCTCTTGGATGTGAAAAGCCCATCCTCCCACTAACCCCCCAAAACAGGCTTGGTTCTCACACCCCCAAATGCTAAGCATGCACATGGGAAAAATACCCCCGTCTCCAATAAGTATTGAGGGGTCCTGGGACTTAGTGGGTGAGAACTCCACTTAGTTGGCCCCTGCCCCAACTAGGACAGGTGGCTGAACACTCTTGGAGATGGGGTTTCCATGAGATCCTGGCAGTTCAGCCCAGCTTCAAGTGGTGCCCCTATCTTCCCCAGAGCCTGAGGGTTACGCTAGATGGAGGGTAACAGAGTCAGTGGGTAACACTCCAAGTGCTGCCAAAAGGAATCTCCCTCACAAAGTGTTCCCTGTCTCTAGGAGTCAGAGGCATAGCCCTCTTCAGCCTCAGATTATTCACCAGCCTGCCAGCTCTGCTGGGGCTGGGCCACCAGGCCATCCTCCATGTTGCCTGGGGCTTAGGTGCTGGCCCACTCCCCTCTTTATGGGACTACAGATTCCTGGTGGGCAGGACCCTCCACACCCTCAGCCTGCCCCTGATCAAAGAGCTCAGACCTCCAACAAGGGGAGATGGACAGACCCAGGATCTCACTGCCCCCTCCTGCCTCCCAGAGGCTGAGCAGGGTGCCTCTGCCAGAGCCAGATCTTCTGCCTACTAAGATCTGCGAGGTCCCCACACACATCCCTTACAGGAACCGGGAGTATCTGGGGTTTGTCCCAGACCTGACACCCTTCTTAGGCATGGGCCCCCCAAGAATGGACGCAGGGACTATCCTGGTTGTCCACCTAGAGCTGGGGTGGAGTCGCTTTCTGCCCTCCTAGGGGCATGGTGGGGACAGGCCCACCAGCTGAGGCATTCCAGCACCCACCCACCCAGCAGAGAGGTCAGGGCTCTGGGTTTTGACTAAAGGTAGGGCTGGAAGACCAAAGTGGGGAACAGAGTGATGGCTACTGGGCATGTGGGGCATACATAGGAAACAAACTTCTTAAAAGAGAAAAGGGAAGGAAGGGGTCAGCAGGCAGAGGCCAGCCTGGACAGGTCACAACAAGGCCTCACTCTGAATAGGGCTTGGAGGGGATAGGGAGCCATCACAGAGAATTCTGGAATCCTGGCAGTGTGCAGTGCCCCTTGCCTCTGGGATCCCCGCACTGGGAGAGATTCCAGGCCCTGCACCAGGACCCCAGGTGCCCTGGCTCCATCTGGTGCAGCTCCCTGGGCACCCATCAGGTTTGTTAAGGTGATCTCCCCTGAGCACCCCCTGGGCACGTCACGCAGGATGTCAGTGCAGTGAGCCATGGGGGCAATTCTGGGGATCATGAGAAGCCATAGGCAAGGCTGCAGCTCAGCTCAGTGGCTGCCCTTTCTGAAGGGAATTAGTGGGAGTGTAGGCAGCTGTCGCCATCCCTGGTGAGGGAGCAGCTGCATAGGCCCACTCCAGGCCCACCTGCCCCAGCCCACTGCTCCTGCAGACGTGTCCTTTCACCTAAGCTGCAGTGGAGGGCCAGGTCTAGAATGTGCTAGAGTTCAACGTACACATAGCTGGAGCACTTTGGAACATGGCTCCACCTTTCCTAAGAGCATTTTTGGGGTGGGGGAGTCATGAGAAGGAGCTGCAATCTGTCCATCCCATCCCTGGCCCTAGTGTCCCATCTCCAGGTAGGAGGAGACAAGGCTCCTCTTCTGTCTCCAGAGCCTGTCTTGGGAAATCCAAGCTTTATTGAGGGTCACTGTAGTTGCTCTCCCTGGGAGGGTGGCAGGACAGGCCTCGGCTACCACTAGGGCCAGATTTCAGAACCCAGGGAACACCCTGCTTTCTGGATCCCAACTGGGTCACTTTGTCCTGCCCAAGCCTAGCTACGCCACTCAGCACCAGCTGCCACCCCATGTTTCAGGAACAGGGCCAGGACACAGGGAGCACATTCCAGCTGAGCCATGGCCCCGCTGCCCTGGGGTCCCCAGACGCCTTAGGACTCCCTGTCCAGGAGATCTGATGACACAACTGTCACAACCTGTCACTCCACACCTGCAGCCACGCCCTCACCCCACCCTGTAGGGTGTGTGGAGACACCAGCCAGAACGAGGGGAGATGCAACTCTGATATATTAGGGCAAATGCCTCCCTGCCTGGGCGGAGCCTGGCCCAGGACCCCAGGGCCTTTTCATTCAGATCTGTCCAGGCTCCCAGAAAAATAAACATTTTAACTTGGCAGCTTCCCAGCCTTTCCAGTGAGTAGCAGCATAGTGAGCAGAGGCAGAAAAGGGCTAGAAAGGCCAGACCCCGGGCCCAGTCAAGCCTGACCCACATACACTGCTGCCTATGGCATTGTTAGTCAAGGGGTGCTGGGTGTGGGTATGCAGGGGTGTGTAAATGTGCAGGGGTGTGAGGATTGGGTATGTAAGGGATGTGGGTATGCAGGGGATGTGGGTGTGCAGGGGCATGGGGAATGGGTTTGCATGTGGTATGGGTGTGCAGGGGTGTGTGGGTATGCAGGGGTGTCAGTATGCAAGGTATGTGTGTACACAGGGGTATGTGTGTACACGGGGGTGTGGATGTGTAGGGTGTGTGTACTGTGTACTGGGGGTGTGCAGGTTGTGTGTGTACATGGGGGTGGGTGTGCAGGGTGAGTCAGTGTGTAGGGTGTGTGTGTATATGAAGGTAGCTGTGTGAGGTGTGTGTACATGGGGGTGGGTGTGCAGGATGTGTCAGTGTGCAGGGTGTGTGTGTACATGGGGTGGTTGTGCGGGGGGGGTGTACATGGGGATGTGGGTGTGCAGGGCGCATGTGTACACAGGGGTGGGTGTGCAGGGTGTGTCAGTGTGTAGGGTATGTGTGTACACGGGAGTGTGGCTGTGCAGGTTGTGTGTGTACATGGGGATGGGTGTGCAGGGTACGTGTGTACATGGGGTGTGAGTGTGCAGGGTGCGTGTGTACAGAGGGTGTGGGTGTGCAGGGTATGTGTGTACATGGGAGTGTGGCTATGCAGGGTGTGTCAGTGTGCAGGGGTGTGGGTGTACACGGGGGTGTGGGTGTGCAGGGTGTGTGTGTGCACATGGGAATGGGTGTGCAGGGTGCGTGTGTACACGGGGGTGTGGGTGTGCAGGGTGTGTTTGTACATGGGGATGTGGCTGTGCAAGGTGTGTCAGTGTGCAGGGGTGTGGATGTACATGGGGGTGTGGCTGTGCCGAGTGTGTGTACACAAGGGTGTGGGTGTGCAGGGTATGATGCCTGGTCCCATGTGGTCTGATGGCAGTTGGTGTCCTGGCCAGCCCAGTTGTCTCTTTAGTGGCCTCTCACCCTTGTCACTGGGAGACAGAACTGAGACAGAGTTGATGCTCTGGGAAGTTCAGAAATCACTGCCAGGGCCATCTCTGAACAGTCATTCATTAGACTGGTCAAGTACGCTGAAGAAAAGAAGTGTGGGGACCACCTGGACATCAGTCTCCAACTGATGGCTCCTGGGAGGTTTAAAAAACTCTGGCCCCAGGCTCGGCTCCCATAGCTCAGTGGGTAGGGCGCCAACCACATACACCGGGGATGGAAGGTTAAGCAACAATGACAACTGCAACAAAAAAATAGCTAGGCAGGGCAGCCCTGTGGCTCAAAGGAGTAGGGCACCAGCCCCACATGCCGGAGGTGGTGGGTTCAAACCCAGCCCCAGCCAAAAATTGCAAAAAAAAAAAAAAAAAGCTGGACAGGGTGGCAAGCAGCTGTAGTCCCAGCTACTTGGGAGGCTGAGGCAAGAGAATCACTTGAGCCCAAGAGTTGGAGGCTGCTATGAGCTGTGAGGCCACCGTACTCTACCCAGGGCGACTGCTTGAGGCTCTGTCTCAAAAAAAAACTCTGGCCCTTCTCACCTGTTAGGTGGATTGTCCCCTCCTGACCACCCAGAAGAACCCCTCTGTCCTTCTTGCACCCCATCAGGAAACTCCATTTTCTTCCATCCTGCCCAGGGGAAATGCTGGTTAGGCCCAGGCAGGGGTCCCCATGTTGAACTTTAAGTTTGTCTGTTCCTCCCTGTACCCCCATCTGCTCAGTGCCCAGGCTCTGTACTTGGGCCAAGTGGGGGCTGTGTCTTAGCACCTGGCTGGGGCTCTTCCTCCTTCCACCCTGGTGCCCTCAGCTGAGCTGTATGGACAGGCATGTATGGACTAGCAAGTTGGGGGCTGTGGGGCCAAGGAACTCTGACTTCCCCATCTGCCTCTGTAAATTTCTTGGGTCACAGGCCCTTGGGACAGACAACTCTGCCCAAGGGTCCGTTCTCTACTTGGGAGGGCTTGGACACATTGGTGAAGGTTCCTTCATCACACACTGGATGTTGGGAGCTCTTCTTTACCCTCTTGTAATGAGCCCGGAGAGAGGTGGGAATCTGCCTAGGGTCGTATCTCCCTGCACCCAGAGCTTGTCTGATCTCAGAAGGTAAGCAGGATCGGGCCTGGTTGATACTTGGATGGGAGAGAGGCAGGACTCAAAATTGTAGATGTGGCTTTGCTGTGGCCTTCCCCAGTGCCCCCCCCCCCCCCAGGGAGGGGGTTCCAACCCAGCTAGTGTGGTCTGCACAGCACCCTCTTCCTGGGTACCTGGGCTTGACCTTTCAGCTCTGTCCCTGGGGGAAGCTGATGAGACTGTGCTGCCACTCCAGAACCTTTTGTGAGGATGGCCAGGTGGGACTGGGCACTGGCGGCTCAGGGGCCAGGTGCATTGGAAGGGTTCTGGGCAGGGACTGTGCAGGACTGTCCCCCCTGCACAGACCTGTCAAAATAATCATGTCCCAGTCTGCAAAGATGAAGTCTCAGCTCTGGGGGAGGAGCTGATCTGAGAGACACTTACCCTGCCTGGGGAGACAAAGGAGATCGCGTTGAGATCTCTCCTGACCCACAAAGTCTTGGGAACAGTGTGTGTTTTCTGTAGCTACCTGAGAAATCATCCCCCAAACTCAGTGACTTAAAATAACAAGCATGTCCAAGGGTCAGGAATCAGAGTGGCTGAGCTGGATGGTTAGGGTCTCCGAGGGCTACAGTCAGATGCTAGCTGGGCTGCCTCATCTAAAGGTCCCCCTCCAGCTGGGCTGGAGGAGCTACCCGTGCTGCAGCTCCTATGGCTGGACAGAAGGCCTTGGTCCTCTCATATGGCTTCTTGAGTGTCTGTGGCCACTGGCTTCGGGAGCAAGTAAGCCAAGATGGCAAAACAGCCTTTTAGGTCTTTTCAGGTCCTAGTACCAGAAGTAAAGACCATCACTTGTGCCACTTTCTACTGGTCAGTCACCAAGTCCAGCCCACACTCAAAAGGTGCAGGTTGAGGCTCCACCTTCTGAAGGGACAGAATCACAGCATATGGAGGCTCCAGAGAACCCCTATCCCTAACCCTTGACCCTGGGAGGAAAGGGAGGCTGTTAGGACCACACCCCACAACCACTGGGCTGCAGGGGTGGCAGCCACTCCTCCTCCCTGACTCTGGAAGCCTTTGTGTGACACCCTTCCCCAGGCAGACCTCAGCCCATTGGGAGGAGCCAAGGGTGAAAAAAGCCTAGTGACCTGGGGCCAAGGTGCAGGGCCTGCCCAGGGGAGGCCGAGCTGCCATCTCTCCACCTGCCATGGGCCATGCTTCATGACTCCTACAGGCAAGGCCTGGGCGCTCAGGAGCAGCAGGAGGTGGGGGTGAGCAGCTCAAGCAGCCCCCCTGCTTGCCTTGGCTTCAGGGAGTTTCTGGTGCAAAGCAGGGTGCCGGCCCCACGTTCTCATCCACAGACAACGTATCTGCAAGGGTTCGAGCAGGAGGAGAAGGCCTGAGTCCCTGCAGGGCCGCAACGCGTTTGGTCCTTTACACTCTCCTAAATGTCTCAGTCTTCCAGCAGGACTCACAGATCACCTGTTGTTCATTCTTTTCTTTAATCAAGTTGAAGTTCACATGACACATGATTATCATAAAGCAAGCAGCTCCATGCCATTTAGTGACCTCACAGTGTGGTGCAACCACCAGTGTTCTCCAGTCTCAAAACATTTCATCATCCCATAAAAACATCCTGCACCCATTAAGTAATCACTCCCCTCCCCAACTCCCTGGGCACCACCCATCTGCTTTCTGTCTCTGCACACCTGCCCAGTCTGGACATTTAATACAAAAGGAATCACATAGTGTGGAGCCTTTGTGACTGAGGATGATGTCACTGCAGGGCATCCTTGCAGTAGAATTTATCAGCTCTTCATCCCTTTTCACGACTGAACATTCCACTGTATGGATGGACCAGGTCGTGTTACCCACTCATCTGCTGATGGACATTTGTGTCCTTACCACCTCTTGGCTGTTGTGAATAATGCCGCTGTGAACATTCAAGTCCAAGTGTTTCTGTGAACAAGTGTTTTCATTTCTCTTAGGTATATGCCTAGGAGTGGAATTGCTGGGTCTTGTGATAGTTCTGTTTAACTTTCTGAGGCACCGCAAAACCATTTTCCAATAGCCAGGCATTGGCCAGGGGCTGCTGCTTGGGCGGCTGAGGCAAGAGAATAGCTTAAGCCCAAGAGTTTGAGGTTGCTGTGAGCTGTGACACCACAGCACTCTACCGAGGGCAACATAGTGAGACTGTCTTGAAAAACACAAAAACGAAAAACCATTTTTCCCACCAGCAATGTATGAGGGTTCTGATTTTTCCACATTGTCACCAACACTCATTATTTTCTGTTGTCTTTTGGGGCCTGGGGAAGTTTTGTTTTTCAAAGATGGAGTCTCCCTATGTTATTCAGACGGGACTTGAACTCCTGGGCTCATGCAATCCTCCCACCTCAACCCTACTAAGTATCTGGGGCTACAGACTTGCACCGGGATGCACAACTTATGGATGCACTTTGGGTTAGTTTTTGTAAATGGTGTGAAACAGAGTCTGACCTCACTATTTTGCATGTGGTTATCCAAGTGTCTCTGCACCATTTGTGGAAATCACAAAAATAAGCATGTTATCAGCCTATTCCCATGCTTACACTGGAATGGCCTGCATGAGGTGGAGGCCTCTCTCTGTGTGGCTAGAAGTTGCCCTGAGTCCCCTTCATTCTCCTGGGAGGAGTGGAACCTTACCCTATCAAACTTCAGGGGGCCTGGCATCACCAGCTCAAGCTGGAGCCCTTGAAGGGCACAGAGCAGGAGGCAGCCTCACAGGGCACTGGGAGAAGAGCAGCCCTCCTTGGCAAGAGGGTGTGAGGCCTGGCCTGGGGCAGCCAGCCCAGGCCCAGCCAGCAGAGACATAACCCAACTCAGCTGGGCAGGTGGTCTGATGGGTGGGGATACTGCCTTCTTCTTTGGACTCAGCCTTTTGGCCTGGAGGCTGGACAGGGAGTGGCCCTGAAAGTTTTTGTTCCTGCCACCACCACCCCCTTGCTGTGAAAGGCAGCCCCCTCTCCTGTGACTCCAAGGTCCTGGGGTGCTACTTTTCCCCTTACTTCAATCCACCTGCCCTGTGTCATGCCCCTGCCTATCCCAACCTTCCTCTGTCCCTCTTTGGAGCCCATCTAGACCCCAAATCGCCTTGGGGGTAGAGGCCCTCACTTCCCTCACATTGCCTGGTGCCTGCATCCCTGCCCTGTCCTCCCTGGGTCCCCAAGACCTACTGACCCCACACCTTCCAGGCCCTACAGGTGGACCTTCTAGCTTCAGCCAGCCCAGGGCCCTGCTGCTGGTCCATCCCTCCTCTCATGCTGCCCACAGGCCTGTCCCTCTTCCACATCCCCCCACCTCGCTCCCCGCACAGGGGCAGCAGGCCGTGGACTGTCACCTACCCTTCTTTCACCTCTGTCCCCACCTGTAGAGTTGAGGGGACCACAGATGGCTTTGCAGCTGCAGGGGAGACTGAAGGAACAGGTGTGCCAGTGGCAACCAGCCCAAGGAGCCTCCTCTGTTGGCAGCTAAGTAGTCCCTGCTCTTCAGGGAAGGCGAGTGGGATGGCTATGGAGTGTGAGAGCCCCATACTGCGAAGTCCCCGAGGCAGTGCAGAAGATCCCTTGCTAGGTAGAGCCTCCAGCCCTCCTGCAAGCACAGCAGCCACTTGGACTTCACGGCAGGTGCTGCTGGCCAGCAACGCCCTGTCCTTACCCCTCCAGGTCCTCCTCCTCTGCACCTCTGAGGGCTTCCCTGTGTCTCCTGACCCCATGCGTGGGCCTGTCCCCGTTCCTCTGCTCTCTGTCCACAGCTGTCTGGGGATGGCCTATTCACTCTCACAGCCCTCAAGGCCATCCTATCACTGGGAATCCCAAACTGCCTCTGAGCCCAAGCCCCTGAGGTCTCGAGTGGAGCTAGCCCACCCCTGCACCTCAGGTCCACTTGGCCCCACTTTCCCTGGCTCCCCATGTCCAGGCTCCTGGAGGCCAGCCCCACCTGGGGGCTGAGAGAGCCTTTGCCAGCTCTGTGTCTTGCCCACCCACTGGCACCTGACCACAGGCCCCATCTTCCCTCCTTGCCTGGAATGTCCTCAGGTCTACCCTGCCCAGTGGGCAACCCCAGGGCCCCACCCAGTCCTTCCTGCAAACTCTGGCAGCACCTTACTCTCAGGGCCCTTCCACCTGCTGAGGCACCCCAGGCTTGAGTCTCCCGTGCCTTAGCCCCTCCCCAGTGCCAGGCTACGGCATCTTGGCTGTCCATTCCCTGGTGGCAACCAGAGCTTGTCACTGTCAGGCTTGCAACTATCCCATAATCTCAAGCTGGAACACCCCAGACCAAGGGGCAGAAGTCATGAGACCCTTCTGCCCCCTGCTATGGCCTCATACAGGGCCTGCACATAGGGGTCCCTGAAAGTCCTCCTGGGCACACTTGGCCTTCACAGACCAGATTCAAGAGCCTGAGGACAACAATGGGCTGTGGCTAGGGGCCTGGGAGTGGGCCTGGGCTGCCAGCCAAGCTCTTCCTGCCAGCCAGGGAGGGCCAGGCCTTGCACAACCTTCCTGGACTGCAGAACTGCAGGGCCCCCCACGTCCCACCCCTATGACTCAGCACCAAGACCGTGGCTCCTTCTGAGGGTGCAGAGAGGGCCATGGGGTCAGTAACTCCACTTGGTTTGGATGCCAGGGAGGTGCACAGGGCAGTGTGAAGGAAGGCATGCAGCAAGGCCAGGGAGGCTGAGATGCAGCCTCACAGCTTCCACAACTTCAGTTTTCTCATTTTTACCCAAGAGAGGTGGTCGGTTATCCTGTGAAAATGCCACATGGAGCCTGGGGTGCCCCAGCCCCCCTCAAAGCACCCACCCCCTGCTCACAGGCACCATCTGTGCAGTGAACAGGACAGCCACGAAGAGCAGATGCCAGCACCCTGGATGAAGATGGCTTTGGCAGCTGGCCTGGCAAGGGGCCCTATGGGTTCCCCTGTTGGGCAGCACATCTGTCTCAGACTGGCACTGGGGACTGTGTTCCTCATCCTGCTGGTGTCTGCGCCAGAAGCCCTGGAAGCCCCAGCTCTGCCTCCAGGTCTTGACCTCTGGGAAGTGGCGGTTGGCATGGTTCCTGCTGGGGCATTTCTGATGCTGCCCCTGGGCCCTCTGGTCCATTGGACTGAGGTCGTTCTTGCAGTCTTGCTTGTCCTCTCCTTTCCATAGCAGCTGCCTGCCCTCAGTGGCCCAGTTTGCAGGGCACCACCTGGTTCATATGGCAGAGGATGGGGGTGAGTGCAAAGTGTCTCTGGATTCCCCTGTCCAGGTCCACTTTTCCCTGGGCCCTGGCAGGGCATTTGGCCAAAGTTCTGTGCCCATTCTCCTGTCCACCTAGAGCAGCCTCCAACACTAGGCCCTGGGAGCAGAGGCATCCTGGCCCCCACTGTCCCCTCTCACTTCTTGGCTCCTCTCCTGCCCCCAAGGCCTGGGAGCTGGAAGCCCTGACAGGGGTGTTCCTAAATCGAAGGGGAAGTGACTTGCTCCAGCCTGTGTAGGTGGGTGCCCAACAGGATCCCCAGCCCACACCTCCTGTCCAGGATCCCTGGGCTATTTTTTGTTTGTTTGTTTGTTTTATTTTGAAACAGAATCTCACTTCATCACTCAGTGGATTGCAGTGGTGTCATAGCTCACAGCAACCTCAAACACTTGAGAATGGTCCTCTTGCTGGGACTACAGGCGCCTGCCACAATACCCAGCTGTTTTTTGAGATGGGAATCTTGCGCTGGCTCAGGCTGATCTTGAACCCATGAGCTCAGGGCAATCTGCCTGCCTCAGCCTCCTAGAGAGTTAGGATTACAGGCGTGAACCACCGTGCCTGGCCTCCCTGTGCTATTAAGACCTCACGAGAGGCCTTCCATGGCAAGGTCAGCTGCTAGCACCATAACCCTATGGCTGAAAGTCAGAGGAAGGACCCTTAGTCATGGTGGTCAAGACCAGACTTTGTCATACAGCCCCTGGCACTCTCTGGGCCCCTAGTGGTCAGACAGTGGCCATCCAGGTCAACCCACTGAACTGTGGCCTTGTGGTCTTCCTCCCACCATTCTTTGTTTACCCCACTCTGGGGCAGAGACAGCCTGCCACTCAGATGCTTGTGGACATCTGCTGTGTGCCGGGTGAGACAGCCCAGCTCCTGGAACCTCACCTTCACGACTCTGGTTCTGCATCTGTGATGAGGATGGTTGCAGGGTGGCCTGGGGGAGCCAGAGGAAGGGCCCCCCCCCCAAATGTAGGATTAAATTCTGGCCCTCAGCACCTCAGAATGTGACCACACTTGGGGATAGAGTTGGTTGCAGTGTAATATTAGTTTAGATGAGGTCCACTGGAGTGGGTGGGCCCTACTCCACTGTGATGGGGTCCCAGGAAGTGGCAAGTGACAACAGAAGCACAGGGGAGAAGGCCATATAAGAACCCAGTGGGGCTGGGGCAATGCAGCTGCAGCCACAGGCACCAGGGACTGCTGCTACCACCAGGTGGTGGAAGAGGTGGGGGGATTCCCTCCTAGAGCCACTGGAGGGAGTGTGGCCTGGCCAACACCTTGAGGGGCAGGACAAGGAGCTAGATGCTGGGGATAGCCGGTTCCAGGCAGAACCCGGACACAAATGTGGACCCCGAGGCAGAACCGGCTTCTTGTGGGAGTCCAGGCCTCCAGAGAGGGCTGAAGGGAGGAAGGGCATGGAAAGGAGTGGTCCAGGTGTGCCAACACAGGGGGAGATGACACCTGACTGGATGTTGTCCCTACGGGGGAAATTCTCAGGTGTCTTGCTTCAGGCCCCAGCGTCCCATGCAAAAGGCCTGACGGAGGTGTGCAGGTGAACACAGGCTCCTTCTGGCTCAGGGCCTACCCATCTGTAGACTGGATAAGGAAAAGACCCCTTTTTGAGAATTCGAACGGTAGGGGACATGCCTGAGGATATGGTTGTCACATGCGCGGGGAGCCTATGGCTGGACGGGAGCTGGAGGCCTCCGCTGGGCCTAACGGGCCACCAGTTCTCCCAGACAAGAGTGTGCGGAGAGGCCCGGGGTCCCCTTGGAGCCTGTGGCTGCACGAACTCGTCTCCTGGAAGCCTCGGCCGCACCCTCGCCCCGTCCCCAACGCGCAGCCCCGGCCTGTCGGAGCCACGAGGCAAGTTCAGGTCACTCTTTCGGGGCTTCGGGCTGGGAGGCCTCAGGGAGCCCGCGCCTTGGGAACCCCGGCCCAGTCGCGGGAGCGGCGTCTTCCGCGGCGGAGCCCCGCTGCCTTGGGGTTCACCTCGCCACTCCTCCAGCCTGGAGCTCGGTCCAGAGGTCGATCGGTGAGGAGGTCTCTCAAGGCCCTAATTGACTGCGGTGGGAAGTCGGGTCGGGGGCGACGCCCACGTACCTCTGGGCGCCTGTGCACAGGGCGGAACCCAGAGCCAGGCCTCCCGTTTCCCGCCGACGGGTCGGAAGCGTTGTACCGAGAGCACCAGGACTCGGAGGCACCGCCGGGGAGGACTCGGGTCGCTATGGCAACGGGGCCTGCAAGGAAGCTGCGGGGCTGGCGTTAGCGGTGAGAAGCGGTGGGCCTGGGCTTGGGAGGCCGCGGCAGGGCGGGGTCGGCGCGCAGCGGGGTCCTCGGGGGGCCCGAGACCCGGGAGGGCGCGGCCGGGGCGTGGGAGGTTCCGCTCGGATCGCTTTTCTTTGGAAAATCCCGACTCTGGTGCGTCTCGCTCTGTGGAGCCGCGGATGGCGGAGTCTCGGGCCCCGGGGCCCTTCGCGGGCAAGGGGGTGCAGACCCAGCACCGGGGAGCCGCCGGCGGGCCCGGTGAGCGCTGGGTGGGGCCGGCCGCCCGCAGCCTGGCGCCCTGATGCGACGGGACTGGAAGAACGTCCCGGTGGGCGCGCATCACCGCCCCGCCTTCTGTGGCGCATTCGCTGTGTGCCTGCTTCGTGTGGCCTTTTGACTGAATCCAAATTTTACAGAACAAATCATTCTTTTTCTTTCTTTTTTTTTTTTTTTTTTTGGGGGGGAGACAGTCTCCCTCTGTTGCCCAGGCTGGAGTAATGCTCCCTGCAACCTCAAACTCCCAGGTTCGCGATCCTCCTGCCTCAGCAGGGACTACAGGGGCCTGCCAAAGTATTCTCTTCTGTTTTTAGGAGAGACGGTTCCCGCTCTTGCTCAGGCTGGTCTGGAACTTCTGAGGTCAAGGCATCCTCCTGCCTTGGCTTCCCAGAGTGCTGGATTACAGGCATGAGCTGCAGTGCAGGGCTAGCACAAATACTTTCACTAAAGGGATTTGTTCTCTAGGTTTGGATTCCATCAGGGTGCTGCACTTGCCACGGAGCCCTCGCCCCTGGAAGGAGCAAGATCTAGGTACTAGGTAGGCTTATTGCCACTGAGTTAGCCTTGTTTCTTGGTTTTCTCCATGGACAGAGCTAAGAAACATATTTATGTTCACCACACACATTGGTATCTATAATATTTCTGTGTCTCTGGGTCTGTGTATATATCACAAAAAGAGGTTGTGATGATTCTAATCCAGGTCTTCTCCATCACCACAGAGTTCCTTCTGCTTTTCCCTTATTGGGTCCCATCCCATCCTCAGTATATTTACCGATTTCCTCAATCCTAGAATATGTATGGTTTCAGAGTAGCTAACCCATATTCTTGTGAAAAACACACTTCTTGACTAGAATATAATATGTGTGTGCAGTTATTTTCATTTTTATCCTTAGAATATATGGTCAAAATATTGCTTTCCAAAGTTGCTTCAGTATGTTATTCATTTCTAATAAAGTTTTAGGTTCAATTGTTTTTCTTTCTTTTGGTACATGAAACATTTATATAGTTCAGAAAATCCACAGAGTCTAAGCTCTTAACTGTAAGACTGCTCAACTTCTCTTCCATATTGACTCTCACTTACCTTTTTATAATCGCAGTGCTACATATCCCTCACTGTGGTGGTGCTCTTCTACCAGTGAGTCCCAGTGATGGAATTAAGTGAGAGCTACTGCTAATCTCTCTTATTTCTGTTTTTGTTTTTGTTTTTTGAGAGAGTCTCACTATGTCGCCCTCAGTAGAGTGCCATGGCATCATAGCTCATAGCAACCTCAAACTCGTTTGCTCAAGTGATTCTCTTGCCTCAGCCTCCCAAGTAGCTGGGACTACAGGCGCCCACCACAACCCCTGGCTATTTTCTTGTTGCAGTTGTCATTGTTGGTTAGCTGGCCCGGGCTAGATTCGAACCCACCAGCTCAGGTGTATGTGGCTGGCGCCTTAGCCGCTTGATCCACAGGTGCCAAGCCACAAACTTTAAATTTTCTTTTCTTTCTTTCTTCTTTTTTTTTTCTGAGACAGAGTCTCACTTGGTCACCCCCGGTAAAGTGCCATGGTGTCATAGCTCATAGCAACCGCAAGCTCTTGGGCTCAAGCAGTTCTCTTGCCTCAGCCTCCCAAGTAGTTGGGACTACAGGCACCTGCCATAACACCTGGCTGTTTTTAGAGATAAGGTCTCACTCTGGCTCAGGCTGGTCTTGAACTGGTAAGCTCAGGCAATCCACCTGCTTTGGCCTCCCAGAGTGCTAGGATTACAGGCATTAACTACCACACCTGGCCCAGACTGTTCAAGAAAATATACAGATCTGGTTTCTGAGAGGGGAAAAAAAAAAGTAGTTATGACTGCTCTTTGGCAATCAGCAAAGGAAGTGAAAAAAGGCTCAGAGTCACAGGTACATAATTTTCATCACCTAGACTGATTTAAGGGGTATATGTTTAGAGCATGTGGCCTGTGTTGGATTCCAGATAGTACCAGAGTTGAATCCCCTGTCCTGACTAGGGAGTGAGTGAGCCACCCCTGCACTTGCTTTTAAAAATGTTTTGTAAGGCCAGGCAAGGTGGCTCACACCTGTGATCCCAACACCGTGGGAGGCTGAGGTGAGTGGATGGCTTGAACACAGGAGTTTAAGACAGCCTGAGCAAAAGTGAGATCCCCTGTCTAAAAAATAGCTGGGTGTTGTGGCGGGCACCTATAGTCCCAGCTACTTGGAAGGCTGAAGCAAGAGGATCACTTGAGCCCAAGAGTTTGAGGTTGCTGTGAGCTATGATGGCATGACACTCTCCTGGGGGCAAGAAAGTGAGACTCTGTCTCAAAAAAAAGTTTAATAAGTCAAGGTTATTAAATATATTTATAGGGCAACAACAAGACAACATTCCTTACGTGATGTGGATTTGGGTTCTTCTGCTTTGGAAATGGTGGGGCCTTATCTTACTACTGGCTAAATGTAAGCTGGCCAAGTGCATTTAAGCTATAGTTCTTCAAAGGAAGGGTATGAAAAGAAAATGCTGGGACAGGTACAGTGGCTCGTGCCTATAATCCCAGCCCTCTGGGAGGCAGAGGTGGATGGATCTCTTGAGCTCAGGAGTTGGAGACCAGCCTGAGCAAGAACATGATCCTGTCTAAAGTATCCTACTAAACAAGATCCTACTAAAAATTAGCTGGGTGTCATGTGGTGGGCGCCTGTAGTCCCAGCTACTAGGGAGGCTGAGGCCAGAGGATCACTTGAACCCAGGAGTTTGAGGTCGCTGTGAGCTAGGCTAATGCCATAGCACTCAAGCCTGGACAACAAAGTGAGACTGTTTCAAAATTAAAAAAGAGAAGAAAATGCTGCTTTGAGTGTCTGCTTAGTCAGTATGGCCTAGACTGGCCATAAATGTTTAAGTACCAGCTTCTGGCCTTTACAAATAGTCTTTTTGTCTAAATTTTGGAATCTGCAGCTGGTTGTGTTTTGTTGGGGGTCATGCAGTACTTTTCCCAATTAGGTAGCAATCAAATGTTTATTATAAAAAATTGTTTACGGTGCGTCTTACAAGGGTACATGTAAAATTTACTAGGTGTAGAATATAAATGTCTTAACACAATAACTAAGAAAATACTGTGAAGGCTATGTTAATTCATTTGATGAACATATTTCAAATTGTATATAAAACCAGCACGTTGTACCCCATGATTGCATTAATGTACATAGCTATGATTTAATTTTAAAAAATTGTTGCACATTTCACCAGCTGAGCAGAAAGAAATGTGCTTCATTGCCCTGTCACGTCTGCATCTCTGCCTGATGGTCTGGAAGTCTGGGTGAGGGAGAATGTGGGTACACTCTTCCACTGGTTCAGGATAGAGCCCCTGCAGCAAGCTCACTAGGAAGAGGGGGCACTTCCAGGACAAGGCACGTCCTGCAGAGCTCATCATGCTTGCAATTTTTCGTATCTCCCATATAGCTACTTTCTGTATGGTCTTGGGACTCACCCTTTGTCCCTTGGCCATGGGTTCTGCCCCCAACTCTGGCAGCCTTTGGTCCTGTCATGGTCCATGCAGAGATGTCTCAGAGCCTTATGCCACCTGGAAGTCCCAACTTCTGATCTGCTTTCTCTGCTAGTCCCTGCTGTTCTCTGTGGGTTACTCCCTTGGAGCTGTGTCCTCAGGGGCTCCCACTGCGGATCACTACTGCATTCCAGTGAGTGTGTTCAAGGCTTCCCCACGCCCTGCAATATTGTTTGGGGCATCATCTTAACACCAGCCACTTTGGAGCCCTAATTGTGGATGGGCTGAGGTCATCTTTGCTCTACTCACTCCTGAAGCACGTCTTTTAGATGGAACCTGCAGGTTTTCTGTGTGGGAAACCATGGCTTTTATGAAGAGTTATTTTTATCTTACTAAACCTTCAGATTTCCAGGTGCTTTTGAGACTTGGAACAGAAAGGATTTTTTTTTTTTTGAGACACCTTGCCATCCTTGATAGAGTGCTATGGCGTCGTAGCTCACAGCAACCTAAAGCTCTTGGGCTCAAGTGATTCTCCTGCCTCAGCCTCCCAAGTAGGTGGGATTACCATTGTGTTACCATTGTGTCCACCACAATGCCTGGCTATTTTTAGAGATGAGTCTCACTCTAGCTCAAGCTGGACTTGAACTCATGAGCTCAAGTGATCCACCTACCTCAACCTCCCAAAGTGCTGGGATTACAGCCTCTCAGCACTTTGGGAGCACTGAGCCACCGCACCAAGCCTAAAGCTCAGTATTTTTTGTTTGTTTGTTTGTTTGTTGCAATTTTTGTTGTTGTTGTTGCAATTGTCATTGTTGCTTTAGCTGGCTCAGGCTGGGTTCAAACCCACCAGCCTTGGTGTATGTGGCTGGTGCCCTACCCACTGAGCCATCGGTGCCGCCAAAGCTCAGTGTTTTGAAAATGAGTAAATCAAAGTGATGTGATGCCCTGCCCTGTGTGGTTCTACTCCCTGCTGGGAGGCAGATGTCCTGACCAGGCCACAGCGATACCTCGTTGATGCCCATCTGTGCAGGGTGCAGGGCCCATCCCCTCCTCAGAGATTTTTCCTGCAGCTCCCCAGAACCTTTGCCTGGTTCTTCCTCTTCCTTTCCCCCCCCCCCCTTTTTTTTGAGACAGAGTCTTACTATGTTGCCCTTGGTAGAGTGCTATGGTGTCACAGCTCACAGCAACCTTAAACTCTTGGGCTTAAGCAATTCTCTTGCCTCAGGCT
>CAUYPK010087165.1:0-19532 GCA_963574355.1 Loris lydekkerianus | reverse complement strand
TAATCCAGGCAAATGGAAAACAGAAAAAAGCAGGGGTTGCAATTTTATTTGCAGATACATTAGATACATAAACCAACAAAAGTAAGGAAAGACAAGGATGGTCACTCCATAATTGTTAAGGGAAACACTAAACATGATGAGATATGGCCTAAGATGAAGGGGGGAGAAGTAGGGGATGGGTGAAGAGTAGGGAGGTCAGATTGAGGGAGGGTGAAAGGTGGGATCACACCTAAGGAGCATAATGCAAGGGTATACATCAGATCTATTAGTATAGAGTATAAATGTCTTAATGCAATAACTAAGTAAATGAGATGAGGTATATATTAACCAGTGTGATGTAAGCATTCCTAATTCTATATGAAATCAGCACAATGTACCTCATAAATGTATTAATGTATACATGATCTATGTGTTTATGGTTTAATTTTAAAAAATGATTAAGAAAAAACATGATGAGATATCAATTATTAACATTTATGTGCCCAACCAAAATGCTCCTCAATGTATAAGCAAGACCCTAACAGACATGAACAATTTGATATCTTCCAGTACCATAATAGTCAGAGATTTTAACACCCCTTTGGCAGTATTGCATAGATCATCCAAGAAGAAACTAAGCAAAGAAATTCTGAACTTAAACCTCTTGCAGCTTTATCTGAAATTTACCCTCCAGCTTGCTTTTGTCTTTTCTTATGAACATAAAATTCTAGCTGATAGCTATTTTATTTCAGTTCTAGCTGATAGCTATTTTATTTCAGTTCAGTGAGGATTCTGTCCCACAGTGTTCTGGCCTCTATTGTTGCTAAAGTGCCATCAGCTTTCACTTTAACTGCTGTTTCTTTCTCTCTGAATGCTTTACTATCTTCTCTTGGTCTTCAGTGTTCTGCCTTCTCACTACAGTGTGTTTAGATGTGGATTTCTTCTTTTTATAATAATGCTTAGGACTCACTGACTTCTTAACTCTGTATATTTGTGATTTTCTTCAATTCTGGAAAGTTTGCCACAATAACTGAGACAAATATAGCCTTTACTCCATTCTATTTCTTCTCCTTTTGGACTTTGATGTGTGTTTAACTCTCCTACTCTGACTTCCATGTCTGTAATACTATTCTGATATTTTCTATCTTATGTCTCTCTGGGCTGAATTCTGGATAATTTCTTTTGATACATTCTCAATTCACTATTTCTCTCCTAAACTGTGTCAAATCTGATGTGAAACTCCTCCATAGAGTTTTTAATTTTAAGAACTATATTTTTCATTTCTAGAAGTTTATTCGTAAAAATTCTTTTTGTTACTTTAGTTTATTATTCTCTACACTTATCTTCAAGTTTTTATTTTATTTCTTTATGCATAAGATACCGAATTATGCTGTTGTCTTTGGCTAACAATTTTATTATCCAAAGAAATAAATGGCTATTCCCACATATGTGTTTTCTCCTGGATCTCACTCACTCATGGTGCCTCATTCTTTCTGGTTTTGCCTGTTTGTCTATTTGTTTTGTTTACTGCAACTCTGAGACATTTTTTGAGGGAATGTTTTGAGTCCTGGGATGAAGTCAGGTCTTTCCAGAAAGTATTTGCATTTACTTCTACAGGGAACTTTATAGGATTGCTTTAAGTTAAATTCTCAGTTTGAAATAGCGACATAGTGTGAAGTCCAGCTACAATCCTATAGGAGCACCACATAGTGATTCCAAATTCTCAGTGTCAACTTTCTCCCCTTACCTGGTATCTAGTACCAGACATGCAATTTTCCTTGCATTCTCTTGGGTTTTTACCCCAGTTTCTCCTTACAAGGTAAGTGTAGCTCTTTGGGATCTAGTCTTAATAGCAAAAGAAGCTCCTGTTATGATCACTACCTTGAGCAAGCCCTGGACTGTCTCCTGCTTCCTATACCTCATGAGACCATTAAAACTTATACTGAGATTCATTCCATTTTGTGAATGTCTTCAGAAAAAAAAGCTGGCTTCAGCAATCTATTTATCTCTCTGAATTCCCATATGTATTTAACTTTTGACTAAAAAATTGCTTACTTTGTTTACAGATCGTTAGAGCACTTAAGATTTTATTACCCAACTTATTTGGTTTGAAAGAAAGGGGGCCCTAAAAGGAACCAATGTATATCTGCCATATTACCCTATTTTCTGAAATTGTTTACAAATGCACAAACCCCATCACCAAGTGGTGACTTCCCAGTAGAGGACATATTAGACTTTCTTTTCAGTCCACTCTAAAAGCAAAACATCTATACTAAAGTTTAACATATAGTAAGATTCCACTCTTAACGATTAGAAATTGACTTCCAGTCCATTTCTATCAAAATCTATCTAGTTGCTAACTTGGTTTATTTCCTTTAAGCCTTTCTCCCCTTAAATAGAAGTTTTTATATTAATTTTGAGATTAGCTGGAGAAATAATTAAACATAAAGAAATATTAAGCAACTACTAAAAGTAGTTATTTATAAATTATTATGTAGCAATGTGAAGAAAATCTTTGGATGTAATGTTAAGTTGGGCAAAGACTACAGAAAGCAAGTAGATGGAGGCAGGGGTAAAGGTCCCAGGAACATGAATGCAGGTGGGGCTTCTCTCCTGGACACTCATTTTAGGCATCAGAAAAAGCTAGCTGAGTGTCATCAGCAGGCACCCTGAACATGTGTATTGACTAACTAGCAGCAGGCACTCTATAATGTGTTTTGACTGACTAGCTAATAGTAGGGGACCCCAAACCCAGATATCTCTGGAACAGCAAGTAGAGAGAGCCTATTTTCTTACCTTTACAAAAATGAAAATAATAATAATAATAATGAAGATGACTCAATTCATATCCTGTAATGGGAATTAAATACAATTTGCTTTCATTTTAGCATAAACTTTGTTATGGACAACAAATTGCTAAGGAGACTATTCATAAGGAGACTCTAATATTAATTTCTAAATTCCTTTGTCCCTCAATAAGGAGCCAGTGGAAATCCTCAGCCAGGTATTATTGAAGCAAGAGGCATGTCCATGTCCCCCTCACAGTCCCCAGTAGTGCCCTCAAGACTCTATGGTATGATAAGTGACTGTTCTTCCATGTCAGGCCCTACACTGGCCTTTGCTTCTGCACTTGCCCAGAGTATACTATAAAAATGGAGACTTACTAACAATGTTGTTAAAGAAATTTTGGATTCCTCTAATATCCTCCACAAAAGGGGTCTAGCTAATACTAACTCAGTTTTTATTTGTGTTTATCAGCTGCCTCTGTGACCAATCCACAGAGTTGGTGTCTTAAACTCTGCTTCCAGCATGATGAAAATAACTTCCAGATTAGGACTTAGGTGAACATAGACCCATCTGCCCCATCATGCAAAGGATTAAAACTCCTCCCTTGGGGTATACTCACTGCTGTGGGGGTGATAAAACTAGTGCTTGCTGCACTGTTCTGTTCAACACTGCATCCTAGCACCTAAGCCACAGAGCCTGGCTCTTATCAGTTACTCCATAAATACACTTTGGCTGACTGGACCAACAGTTGAGTACAGACATTTTCTTTCTAACATATTAGAAAACCCCATAAATCTATTTTTAAATTGTGCATACTTTATGCCTGGAACTCTTTCTTTCTTTCAGGACATACCATATTTGAGTTTATAATAAACTCTTTTGGAGTCTTGGGCTTGTCTCAATAACTAAAACATTAGTTCCATGAAGGAGCCCAGATACCTCTCCACATATACCTCACAGGCTAGAACAGCACCATGTGCATGTGTGCCTGGCATTCAGTTAAATACATATATGAAGGCTGGGTCCATAAAATCATAGACACTTGCAACTGCAGAGCAACAGATGTTATCCACTGCCTCAAGATGAGGAATGCCTTAAGGCGTGTTTAGCCAACATCTATCAAATGCAGTGGGGCATGCCCTACCCCAAAGAGCCTAGCCAGCCTCTCTTCAGGTCAAAACTAAGCTTGTTCTCACTAATATGTGAGTCCCATAATATTCCATAGAATAGGCACATTCAAGAAGAATCAGGTCTGAGGCTATAGAACAGCACAAACATGGCAAGACTACCATCCCAACACAAAGACCCCTGACTTTGCCACAGTCAATGAAGCACATTGATACTTAGGGATAGTAGAAGACTGAGCATATATTTTAGTAACTTATGAGGCCTGACAATTAAGTTAATGAACTTGCCACCATGTACAGAACTAACAAAAATTTTGCACAAATTTGTGAAATTTTGACAAAAATATTGTCAAAATTGTCAGCTGACTGTGAGAAGCATAGGAGATCAAATAAACATTGATAGAGAAACAGTTACAAGAATCTTAACTGAAAATCTCAACATGAGAAAATGTGTGTAAAATATGGTCTCTTGCTCCATGATAATGTACTAGTTCACATGGAGTTTTCTGTGAAGGAATTTTTAGCCAGTAAACAAATAACTGTATTGTTATTGTAACATCCTCCCTACTCATCTGATCTGGCTTTCAATAAATTTTTTTCTTTATCCAAAGATAAAGGAAATATTGAAAGGAAGACATTTTTATGACATTCAGGACATCAAGGGTAATAGATCAATACCTCTAATGAACATTCCAGAAAGAGTTCCAAAATTGTTCTGAAGGGAAGACTGGGTGCTGGCATTGGTGCATAGCTTCCCAAGGGGAGCACTTTAAAGGGGACCATTGTGATATTCAGCAATGAATACTACATACAATGAAGTATGTAGTATCTTTTTTAGGATGAGTTCATGAACTTAATTATTCAATGTTTTATAACATAGGAAGAAAGGGCCCTGAAAGTAACTTCCAGAGAGTGCCCCGTCTTAATGGAATAAGATGCCTTGTGTTTTTCCCAGACCTTTGGTGTGCAGCCAAGGCTTCAGATGAAAGGTAATGAGCACAGCTGCCAAGACCTGACACAGTCTCTGTTTCTTTCCAGCTTCGAGTCTTCAAGCTGGCCAAGTCCTGGCCAACCTTAAACACACTCATCAAGATCATCGGAAACTCAGTGGGGGCACTGGGAAACCTCACCATCATCCTGGGCATCATTGTCTTTGTCTTTGCTCTGGTTGGCATGCAGCTTCTAGGGGAAAACTACAAGAAGAACCGGCAAAATATCTCTGCGCCACATGAAGACTGGCCCCGCTGGCACATGTATGATTTCTTTCACTCTTTTCTGATCATCTTCCGGATCCTTTGTGGAGAGTGGATTGAAAACATGTGGGCCTGCATGGAAGTCGGGGAAAAATCCATATGCCTTGTCCTTTTCTTGACAGTGATGGTGCTAGGAAACCTGGTGGTGAGTGGCAAGCCCTGTCTTGTGAGCAATGGAAGAGGTTTCTGGGTTGTCCTGAAAAGCTTTGATGTTCTGCATTTTTATGCCCATATTGTACTCACTAGGTTAAAAAGTCTTCAAAGTTTGTAAAGTCATGTGGGACACATTATAAGAAGTATGCCTTAGTAGGCAGCCTGACTTGGAGGAATAAGCGCATATGACTGAAAAGACTCGAAAAGACTGTAGAATACCAGCCCCACCATTTACTAGCTGGGTGACCCAGGTCAAGGGACTTAATCTCCCCCAAGCTCCAATTTCCTTAAAATAAAGAAAATAAAGCTTACTCATGGGTTTACTGAAGGATTAAATTACAGGAGATGACATATGCAAATTGCTTGGTGCAGTGTCAGGGCTGTAGCAGGAACACAATAAATGATAGCTATTAGTTGTTGAAGGAAATTTTTCCTTGCTCACCGTAGGGGAGCTCAGAAGATATTTTTTATCAGGGGAGGGAGAGCTGGCTGCATTCTCCAAGCTGCACAGGTGCAAGCTAGGAGCATGAGAGTGGTCACAATTGGACAAGAGAAACCTGGGTCATGCAGAACATCAATGCCCACAGTGATAACAGCAAAATCTGACCTCCCAAGTTTGTGGGGATCCCCTTTGAAGCATGCTTCCAGTTATCCCCAACACCCCTCTCTGCCCCAGCCTGGCCTTCTGCCTTCAGTTTCTTTCCACCCACCTTAGTCCTTGCTTTCCCTTTACTGGCTGGCTATGTGGAAGGATTTGGTCTTCCAAAAACCCCTTTTTTATAGCCCTGGAAGTCAATAAATGTGGGCTCCTTTCTCATGAGAGTTTTATAGACAGGAGAAGATTAAACCAAGAGAAGAGATGGAACAACAAGTCAAAGTCTTTCCCACCCTGGTTCCTGAGCTAGGGATGCTTTCTGCCTGTATCTTCTGCCCACATGTCGGGCTGCCTGAAAGTCCTTTCCTACAGGCAGGCCTCATCACCTCTGCAGAACCACAGGTATCCTTCACTGTCAGACAGGACATTTGCTTCTGAGCACTTATTTTACATCCCTCATATCATCCCATCTTCACAGACACTCTGAAAGGCAAAGAGTCCCTACTCCCTTCTCACAGGTGAAGAACATGAAGTTGGAAGCAGTGAGATGTGCCCAGGATTCCAGAGTCAGGAATAGAAGCAGGGGCTTTGGCAGAAGATGACGGGTGTCCCACAAGCAGGCCCCTTTCTGCTCCTCTCTGTTGTCCCTGAATGTTCCTTTGCTTAGTGTGGTGATTCTCCACCCGGTAGTCTTGTCCACATAAGGTAGGGAAGTCTGGGACTTTCCTCCAGGGTCCCCTCTTCTGCCTTCAGAATGTCCATTCCTGCAAAAGGGAAAGCACCCACCTTGGGTAGGAGAGGCCCAGACTGTGGCTGTCCTGCCATCAGACTGCTGACCTGGTGGGCCAAGGTGGGCCTCAGCTCATTGATTGATGTATCTTCCCTTCCATTCCTTCTCTTCAGGTGCTTAACCTGTTCATCGCCCTGCTGTTGAACTCTTTCAGTGCTGACAACCTTGCAGCCCCGGAGGATGATGGGGAGGTGAACAACCTTCAGGTAGCCCTGGTGCGGATCCAGGTTTTTGGCCTTCGCACCAGGAAGACCCTTTGCAGCTTCTTCAATAGGCCTTGCCTAATCCCCCAGCCCAAGGTGGATCCCAAGCTGGTGGTGAAGCTTCCACTCTCCAGCTCCAAAACAGAGAACCACATTCCTGCCAATGCTGCCATGGGGAGCCTTGGAGGTGCCAGAGATGAATACAGTGACTTTATCACCAATCCCAACATGTGGGTCTCCGTGCCCATTGCTGAGGGTGAATCTGATCTCGATGACTTGGAAGATGATGCTGAGGAGGATGCCCGGAGCTCCTTGCAAGATGTGATCCCCAAAGGGCAGGTAGGAGTTCTCCCCATGAGACAGACACAGGAAGTAGGGAGGAGCCTCCAGACTGGAGTGACCCAGGGCAGAAGGGAAATTGTGACAAAGAGGTTTCCCAACATCAGGGTTGGCGCAGCCTGGAAGAGCCCTTGGCAAGCCAGACATAGGGGTCCTTGACATGAAAAAGCTTTAACCACACCAGATACTAGACAAGGTAGCATTTGAGCAGGGCCTGGAAGAAAGGGTTCAAATTCCCCAAGCAAGCAGAGGGTGAGAGGGAAGCAGTTGAGCCCCAAACCACTTTTAGGTGCTTTGGTAATTTTCTTTCAAACAGCTGCCCCGTTTGTTCTGTCCAAGCCAGGCTCTGTGTGTGGGATACTAATGAGATTCCTCTAAGAACAGGATGTTGTCCAAAAGCAAGACTCATCTAATCTTCACCAGCATCCTAAGTCCTGATTATTACATGAGTCATTTAGCCACTTTTCCCGATAAGTGATATTATAAGGAAAGGACACTTATTCTTTTTGGCACCAACAAATTTAAAGTATATTTAAGCCTTTTTCTTTTCTTTTTTTTTTTTTTTTTTTTTTTTTTGTAGTTTTTGGCAGGGGCTGGGTTTGAACCCACCATCTCCCGCATATGGGACCGCTGCCCTACTCCTTTGAGCCACAGGCACCACCCAATTTAAGCCTTTTGAGAATATATATTTTTAAGTACTTTGCACTGCTCCTTACCACTTTAAGCTGGTATATTAACCCTCAACCCTCATTAACCTCTTCTCAGTGGCTCAGGGCATACACTTCTGTGCAATGTGGAAAAGCAGGGAGTCCCTGTGGGGCTTCAGGAACATACACAGCTGCCAATCCACTAAGTGGCCCCAGAAGCTTGCGTCTTTAGCTCTTCCATGGCCTTTTTTCCTGCAGCTGTTGCCTGTGTTCCAGCAGCGGCTGTTATCGGCTGCCATATTTTACATGCCTTTGTCTGGGTGACAGCCGAGGGCAGGGCAAAACCAACCCCAGAGTAAAGGACATGAACTGTGTGACAGTAGTGTGCCACTCAAAAGCATTTTCCATTATTTTGGGGTTTTTTAGGGGGTTCCAGCTGGCTAGGTTCAATACCAGTCTGACTTCTTGACTGGTAATAATGGTCATGGCTAACATCTATTGAGGCATGCCCTTCATGCAAAGTGTCTCATAAGCACTAACATTTTAGTCATCAAAATAGCCCAATGAGGTCAATCTGCCTTCTCAATTTTGCAGATGAGGAAAATGAAAATCAGAGAGGTTAAATAATTTGTCTAACGCAACACATCTAATGAGTAATGGAGCCAGGAGTTAAACACAGATCTATCTGTCTGCAGTCTTCACGCTCCCTTCACTCAGGTGCATGTATGCCTGTATATTAGTTGCTTATGATGAAGTCCTTGGCTCTGGCAGACTGTCATGTGAAAGATTCCTTCAAATTTAGAAGGGATCTAAATTTGTCATCTAAGGGTGTGGCCAGGTGGCCAGCTGGGACACTCTCACACTAGCAGGAGCAGCTGCAGCAAGTCGAGAGGTATGAAGATCACCCGGCCCCCAGGAGCCCAGGAGGCTCTGGAATGTCATCATCTGAGGACCTGGTTCCATACCTGGGTGAAAAGTGGAAAAACAAGGCTGTTCCTCAGGCCCCTGCAAAGGTAGGTATGTGAGCTTTCTGGAAAGGTTGAACAACCAGCTGGACACTGACCAGTGGGTTGGTGAGTGCTGGAGGCTGGAGGTGGAGGTACACTCAGCCATGTAATCTCATTTCTCATCATGGAATTTTTTTAAGTCCTTCCCAGCCTCTGGCTAATCAGTACAGTTTTAGATTTTACTGTGCCATCACCACAGTCTCACTCCAAGCTGGTTATAGATGGGAAGAAAGATGAGGCTCCACAAGCCATGGGACCTAGGACAAGTTCCTTATCATCTCTGAGCCTCTGTTTCTTCATCTAAGAAGCTGAATGGCAATGCCTACTTGGTGAGATCATTTTGAGGCTTAAATGAGATGCTGCTTTTCACGTTTAGCTCCTACTTGAAGTAAGTGCCCAGAAAATGACAGCCAAGAAAAAAGGAAACAAAAAAAAAATCTTTCAGCGCCAGCAGATAAAAGTTGGAGTTGTTTGCACATGAGGGAGTCTTGCCTTGTGATGCTCACCCATTTTCTTTTGTCTACATCCTTTTCTCTGGCCAGAAACAGGCTGGGGCTGGGGAGAGGCTGTCTGCAGGTGATTGCTGAACTGACAGCTATACAGACTGAGCAGGAAGAAGATTTGGGGTTTAGAATTATCTTTGAGGTAAAAATAAACTTTGTGGTTTATTTTCTTCAAATCTTTGAAGAAAACAAGTTATAGGGAATGAGGTGTCTATTAAGGTTTAGCATCTTTAAAATCACTGTCTTAAATAATTTGAGAATTTAATTTGTCACCTGGCCACTGAGTACTGACTATGTGACAGGCACTGGGCTTGGCAAAGATAAGGAAGACATAAGTCATCCCCAAACTTATCAAGCTCTTCAGCCTGAGGAATGTCAGCTCCTGGCTGTGTGCCCTACACAAGGCTGACCACAGCAGAGTAAGATAAGAGAGTAGGCTGACATGGGATTTGGGGGCTGTGGGTGGACACAAACCACGGTTGTCTCCATTGAGTGAGGGTTGTCCCATTCTGCAAGTGGATTTCATGTTTCCTTTTAAGAGTTCTAAGGACTACCATGGCTAGTTTTTCCTACTCAGATATTTTCAGTACACAACTTCGGGGTGTTGGTTTTGTTTTTGTTTTCTTTTCCATGACCCTGACTAGGCAGGGAGGGACCTGATAGTGACAGATGGGGACCCACCCCGCCATTTGGGTCCATTAGCCAAGCTATCAGGTTTACTAATATGAGAGCAGCAACTCCTAATTGAATTCATCTGGAGACATTACAGGGCCTGAGCTGCCAGGAGGGCAGCAGGCCCCTGAAGCATTGCTGTATGATTAAATATTCAAGCCCAGTGAATGCTGAGACTCGTTATGGGTATAATTACAGTGTCTCGGGCCATCGCCAGCACTCTATTAGGGGCCTGGAGGTTTACAGCCTCTCACAGCTAAGTCTCTGGGGCTCCAAGGAGAGCATCAGTCTTCCCAGCCTCAACTGGTGAGGCACCAAATGTGGGTCCAGCGCTGAGACTGGGCCCTGAGGGGCTTCCCCTGCACCTCGGGGCTCTTGGTTCAGTCACACCTGCAGTGACCATGTGCAGATTCCCTGGACCCTTCAGAGAGCTGAGTTCACTGCCCTCAGCTACTGCCCCACAGGGAGTGGATGACACAAGCTCTTCAGAAGGCAGCACAGTGGACTGCCCGGATCCTGAGGAAATCTTGAGGAAGATCCCTGAGCTGGCAGACGACCTTGAAGAACCAGATGACTGCTTCACAGAAGGTAAAGGGGTAGCCACCAGCCTCCTCACACTGACATTAATAAGGGCCAGAATCCAGCTCAGCAAACACTTACCTGGGTCTACAACCCTGGCCTAGGGTCCATAGGACCCAGACAAGCAGAAGATGCTGCCTGTCCTCAAGCTTTAGAGCACTAGCATTACACACAGATGCCCTGACTGACAGCAGTCAGGCTGCACTACCTGCCTCTCATGCCAAGGCAGACGTGGCAGACAGACACTGTCCTTTCCTCATTAACTTGAATTATTAGCCAAACTTGTGAGGGTGAAAACTGAATAGGTAGTCATCACCATAAACCCACTTGGTTTAGGCAGTAAAGGACCCAGAAGAAGGCCATGACCAGACTGTTTCCCTCAATCTATTGTGTAACTTTTAAAGGCAGAATATGTTTCTTATTATTCTTTTTCCTCAATGTTTAGGACAGTGAGGCATGTTACATTGTCATTAAATGTTTATGCAATGAACCATGACCTCAATAATTTTTTAATAGAATTTTTATTAAAAACAACAACAACAGCAATACTTGATTGAGTGTCTAGTTTCACTTGACTCTGGGCTGGGCTGTGCTGGACTGAATCCAGGCCCATCCCAGCCACATGGTGGCCCCTCAGTTCAGCTTGGGCTCAAAGCTCAGTCACTCAGACAAAGCACCAGGCCCATGCACAATAGCTTGTTAGTCCTCCATGTATAAGTGGACATAAAGACAGGGACCACTGCTGTCTATGAGGAGGATACTCAAGGAAGACCCAGAGTGGCCAAAACCAATGGTGGAATGGAATCTGAAGGGCTGGGTTGAGGAACAACCTGGGAGAGATGCCTGTTCTCTTATACTCCAAGGAAGAGGTCTTTACCAAAGAGGTGGCAAATGGGTTTCCCAACAGAGCAGTTTCTCTGCAGGGCTGGGGAGAAATGATACCCTTTGTCCAGTGGGCCATCACCCACCATCAGTCACCTTTCCCCACAGGATGTATTCGCCACTGTCCCTGCTGTAATGTGAACACTACTAAGTTTCCATGGGCCATGGGCTGGCAGGTGCGCAAAACCTGCTACCGCATTGTGGAGCACAGCTGGTTCGAGAGCTTCATCATCTTCATGATCCTGCTCAGTAGTGGCTCTCTGGTAAGGGGAGGGGGAGTGCCTGCCCTCAAAGTCCTCCAGATGGGGTCTCTTCCAATCCAAAGGCCCTGGAGCTGTATCAGTGGGTTCTCCTGAGCTGAAAGTCCCCAGATTACAGCTGGAAGGAAAGCTGCAGCCCAGTACAAGGGTGCCTCTCAGCACCAGGGTGTGCCTCTGGGTGCCCATGTCATAGCCTGATGTACCTGGATGTAAACACTTGAGTGACTGAGTGTATACATCCTACTTTATAGAGGAGGAAACTGACACTCAAAGGCTTCAATGGACTTCTCCAAGGTCACCCAACTTGTCAGTAGCAAAAGCTAACTTTGCCATAATTTGATCTCAAAGCCCCTGGCTTTCTACCGTCTGACCTCCCCAACATGCTGACCTTCCCTGAAAGAGTCTACAAAGGGCCTGAGCTGTCTCTGTCTCATCAGACCACTTGCAAATCCTATTACTCCAACAAGGCTCACAGAAAATCATTACAACAGCATTTCTCAAAATGTAACCATGTGCAAAGCTTGTTTAAATGCAGGTTCTGATTGTGTGGCTCTGTGGTAGGGCTTGAGAGCTTGCATTTCCCACAAGCTCCCAGGTGATGCTGATGCTGATGCTGCCTTCTGTGAACCACACTTTTATCCTGTCTTCCTGGATAAAAATATGTGCTGTTGACCAGGTGCTTTGCTCAATAGCTCACTGGCTCATGGACCTTCTAATTCCTCCTCTCCACTTCCCCTCATCCCTCGCTTCTCTCTTGACTCCTCCTCCTCTCACCCCCTCCTGCCACCCCTCCCTTCCCAGGGTCAACTCAGACCTGCAGCAGCTGCTCCAGCCCCAGCCCTTCCCCCAGCAGTTCTCCCCATCACTCCCACTTCTGTTCCCATGGGATGGAACAGGCTGGCACTAAATTTAGTCTTCTTGTGCTTTACTTTTGAAAAATAACAAGGCAAAATGAAGAAAAAAAACTTGGAAATTATAGAAAAAGGTAAAGAAAACCCATTTTCTATTATTCAAAGAGAAGCTCACTTTGAAAAGATTTTAATACACTTACTTCCCATCCTTTTGTGCACAAAATACATACATATTACAAAAATAAAACCATATTTATGCATTCTGCAATTTCTGAGTAAATATTTTTAGCCATTATCGTTTAATGGCTTTAGCATGTTCCATTATAGAAATGTGCCATAATTTATTCAACCAGTCCCTATGTTTCCTTCTAATACACACTGGATAGCCCTATGTATACTCCCTTGGAAATGCTGGATGATTTCCTGTCCTAGCTCTGGTACTATGCACAGAACTGGAAGATACAAAGATATGTGGGTTCACAGGAAAATCAGGTGTAGTTGATCTCATGGATAGCCCTGAAGCACAAAGGGCACCACAGAGTTATCCCATCGTGAGGCAAAAAGAACAGTTTTAAAAACCCACACATTAATGCCACTGGCTGAGGGCTGCCCCAGGGGAGGATACAATCTACTAAGCATTTCCTAAGGTGGATACAGTTCCTGCAGGCCAGGAAAGCCCTCAGGAAAAGGGGACATCTGCTTCCCTGAGCTGTTAAGCCCAGCAGCGACGGGATGAGAGCACTGACCCACTAAACGGAAGCTGGGTGGGCACGAATAGCACCCAGTATGCTTAGGATACGTGCTTGATGGCAGAATTGCTGGGTTTCTGAAATCTTTGAGTCAAATCACCAATTTGGCCTCCCACAAGCCTGGTCTGGTTTTCACTACTGCCGGTCACTTATGAGTGGCAACTCCCCCCAGCCCCACTAACACTAGGGTTTCCTCATTCATTTACATCTTCACAAGTCTGATAAAAGAAAAATAGCATCTTCCTTTAATTTGAATTTCCTTGATTACTAGTAAGATAGAATATTATCTTTCAGAGGCTTATTGGTGATTTATTTTTGTAAACTGCCTGTGAATATCCTCTGATGCTTTTATTTTTAAATCAAGTCACTGTTAGCATCTCTTTGGTTCATTCCCCAAATCCAGTTGCATTCAGTAATCTTGCAAAGTATCAGCAGGGCTGTAATTCCTATTTGGCCTGGAGGAAGTCATGCTTTATACTTCACTATCCCACCTCACTTCCCCAGCAGAGGAAGCAAAAAGCTCTGGGCGAGCTGGCTAACAAAGCTGCCTACCAGCAAGGGCTGCGAGCAGGACTGGCTGGGTCCTTCGGTCTGGGCCCCAGTGCTGTGCCTCTGGGCAGCCTGCCATTCTGCTCCCTTCCTTCCAGGCCTTTGAAGACTGTTATCTGGACCAGAAGCCCACAGTGAAAGCTTTGCTGGAGTACACTGACAGGGTATTCACCTTTATCTTTGTGTTTGAAATGCTGCTCAAGTGGGTGGCCTACGGCTTCAAAAAGTACTTCACCAATGCCTGGTGCTGGCTGGACTTCCTCATTGTAAATGTGAGTGGCCCAGTGGGCACAATGTGGGGTTGGGGTCCTCACTTCTGACTGATGGCAAAGAAAGCCAGGGCAAAGGAAGCTCAGAGACCTGGCCCTCAAGGGCTACTTCAATGACAAGCTTTGAGCACTCAGAAAGAGTCTCAAAATAGCCTTGCACACCTGTGAGTAGAAAGGACCATGCAGAACATGATTCGGATGCAATAGTGACCGTCAGGTCAGTCCTCAGCTCTTAGGTCCCCATCCAGGAAGACCACTGCAGTCCTCTGCACGTTTGTATCCAAAGTAAGATGATAAATGAGGCCCTCAGGAGTCTCATGGCTTTGTCTCCACGGATAGGGTTTCTGGACCTCAGAGAGCCATGTCCTGTGAGCACAGAGAATTTTCCCCCCTGCTGACTCCATGGTCCTCAGCCCCTGCACTTTAGAATCACCTGGAGAGCTCTGAAAAATACAATCAATAAACACCACTACCACAGAGATTCTGATCTGACAGGTCTTGGGTGGGGCTAGGCATTTCCAATATGCAGCCACCATGGCTGAGAATCCCTAGTTTACACCACTGGTTCCTACCCGATGTCACTTACAGGCACAGAGGGTCCCTCTCAAGAGATGATGAGCTTAAGTTTGTGTGCTCAGACTCACAGGAACCTGTAGATACTAACCCTTGCCTTAGGGAATTTACCGTGTGCCCCTCACATGTTAGAGTGATTCCTCAGAGTCATCTCTTCCACTAAATTACTCTACTGTCTCTCAACCACTAACCCCTTGGCTTTGCAACATGGCTATCTGGTTATTTGTTCAATGCAGTGTAGCTGAGCTTTCCTGTGAGCAGGGTGAGGCATGTGCTGTGTTTGTCTCTGCCTCCACCACTCCAGCAAACACCAGCACCAAGGTCTGCACATTGGAGATGTCAGGAAATGCATCTGTTTGGTGCTTGCCTCCCAAAGCTGAATGGGGTCCAGTACAGAACATACGAAACTGTACAGAACATTCTATCCAGTGTCATATGCTGGCAGGCCGCACCACCCAGCAGGCCTGTGCTTGTCTCCTTTCCTAATGCCAATGCACTAGCAACATCAGGCCACTGTGCCACAGAGATTAGCCATGAGGCCTGAAGTCTGAGTGACAGGTGATAATTTTGTGCATATAAAATAATTATTCATAAATGCTGGGAAGATGTTTTCTTCTGGCTCCCCAACCCTGTTAGGGGCACAGTTACTCCTGCCTGTGTAGGTATCACTAGTTTTAGTCCTCATCACCTTAAACTGTTACTTACTCATTCCATCTATCCTCCTACTGATTCTTCCTTCCAACCATTTGTCCTTTCTTCCACATATCCCTACTTCCATCTATCCAGAATTTACTCTTCCTTGTTGCTTCCACACAAACATCCATCCATCTTTACTTTTCCCATCCTTCTCCATTTCCATTCTTTCCATCTTCCCTTCTGCTCAGCCATTCATTCGAACCTTCCTTCCATCCATTCATCCATTGATCCTTAATATTTATATCTTTCTATCTTTTGATTGATGCTTCTATCCAGACACCCAGTCATCAAACTTGTCCACCCTTCATGCATCTTCCATCTAAATACCCTCTACTTATTCATCCTTCCATCCATTCATTCTTCCATCTTTCCATTCTTCCTTCAACACATTCATCTGTCCTTCCTTTCTTCTACTTATCTGTTTATTCTTCCCTTTCACTTCCATTTATCTATTTATCTATTCATCCATTCAATCAACCTTCCAATAATCCACTCATTTCTTCAAATCATTTCTTTTATCCATCTCTTCATATTTTCATCAAGCATTAATTTTATCCAACCATCAACCTTCTCCCATCCATCCATCTACCTATTCCCCACTGCAATAATTTTCCCTTTCTCTTTAATTCTTTCTTTCATCCCGTTTAACTATATATACTACCTGTCTTTGTTTCTGTGATCTTTTATTTTTTGAATATGTTTTATTGTATATGTTTAGAGTTGAAAACACGCTGTTATAAGATACACACCCACACACACACATATATATTTATAAATCATTACTGAAATGAAATGTATGAACATAACCCTCATTTCACATAGGTACCCATATTCCCCCTTGTGGCAGAGGTCATTACTCATTTAGTAAAAATCCAGAATACAATACACTATTATTAACCATAGTCCTCATGTTGCACATTAGATCTGTCCTATCCATCTTTGTATCCTTGAATTCATCCTTCTATCCAATCATCCTTCAACTTTCCATCCAGTTGTTTTTCCTTTTTTTTTCATTCCTTCCATCCTTCCCAGCATGATTCCACCCTTTCTTTCATTTATCAAATGTCTATTTAAAACTACTGAATATAGGATTGTCTTATAAAGTGGAAGAGACAAAAGCATGAAATAAATGCTCTCTATCTCTAGATGTTCATACTTTAGTCTTCTTGAAGATAAGACACAAACAGAAAAATATATATATTATAAGGGGAGATATAGTGATCATTGCTAGGGATACTTAGTGTCTTAGGAACAAAGATGCATGAGTCTTCTTCCACTCGTGGGGTGGGGTGATTGAGAAGGCTTCACATACGTGAGTGGGTGGCATTAGATGTGGAACATAGAAATGAGAAGGAGCAAAGAGGTACAAAGACGACTGCCTTGAGAAAAGGCAAAGATGAAAGTATGTTCAGGGAATAGTTTGACTTGCTAGAATGTATGGGTAAAATATCACTAGAAAAGTAGGCATAGTATAGGCTAAGGAGGGTGGAGCTTACACTGAGGGTGATAAAGTACAGTGAAGGTTGGAGTAAGAGAAAAACATGATCATAATCAGACTTGCAGTGGAGAATGAATGGATGGGTGAATGTAATACTGGGGCCTAAAAACCATTTGGGTGGCTAGTAGCCTGAGCTGTGGGAATAGAGCTGCTCTTGGGTGGGTAGGCTTTGCTGGAGAGGTGCCATCTTCTGATTTCACACATAAGGCAACCTTCCTAGGAGGCTAAGCCAGAGACTGAATAGGGTCCAATATGGAACTGGCCCCGAACCTCCTTGCCCTCAGCCAGCCAGGCAGCTTGGCATCACTTGCTGGTGTCTTGAGCCTTACATGAATGAATGAAGGGAGTCTCTTCCATTCCAATTCTTTGTCCAGGTCAAATAAGCCACCCATTCAGAGAATGGGCATTGTCTGAGGTCCTAGCACCCAAGTGGAAAGCCCTCTCTTTCTAAAGTTCCTTTGTACCTTCCACCCAGCTGTGGGTATAAACTGAGCCTGAATTTAGCCCTTGGTGCAGAGATGTTCTCACAGGATTGGATCACACCTTCCATGAGGCTCAAGCCTATGCATGATGTGTTCCTGGCACCTTCAAAGTTCCTAGAAAGGGTGACCATTTTTCCACATTACTTTGCAGTTGGTTCACCACTTAAAGAAAACTGGCCTACCAGTAGGGGCTCACAACTCAGTCATTTTATCTCATATATCCATTGAAGAGATTTCACAGACTAATGCCGGTCACTCTTATTGGAGAATTACATAGCTGTGAGGACTTAGGAATTCTCTTAGTCTGACTTATCATTTTACAAAGGGTGAAAGTAACCTAAGCCAATAGGACATTGACCCAAGGTCACAAAAAAATCAGGGATTAGGAGGAAATTAGACCCCATCCAGGCTAAGATTCTTTCCATGCCACCTTTCTGAGAAAATATAATTGAGACTAATTTTACATCTTCACAATAGCCCCATAAAAGGACATCGTCTCTCCAGTCCTCTAAAAGTCAATCAAAGTTTCAAAGTTATTGGGTTCTGGTTGGTTCCCCCAGAAGGAAAGGTAGAGTTGATCTGATATACTGGGAACTATGTAGTGATGTGGGAGTAGTAATGTGGAAGACTGAGGGTTTTTTGCCTAGATGTTCCAAGTGAGAGATGAATGAGATCTTTAATAAAAGGGAAGGGACTAAACTCTTTCTAGACCTCTCAAGATGGAAGCTAGGATGATAGTTTCGATAAGAAGGGGTGGGAGGCTGGGTGGAGATTTCCTTCTCCTTCTACTATGACTGCCTTGGGGAAAACGGATTCTTTTGCTCTTTCCTACACTCAGATCTCACTGATAAGCCTCACAGCGAAGATCCTGGAATATTCTGAGATAGCTCCCATCAAAGCCCTTCGGACTCTCCGTGCCTTGAGGCCACTGCGGGCTCTGTCTCGATTTGAAGGCATGAGGGTAAGAACAATCTCAAAACTTGGTAATCCTTGTCCCCTCAACACCCTCTGTGCCACTGACTCCTAGCCCCAGGCCACACTTCTAAAGGTTGGCTCTGAGTCTTTACTTCCTGGTAGTGGTACTGCATGCCCTACCTCTTCTAGTTCTTTAAGTCCTTTTGTGGGTCCCTCTTTCCTTGTCACTCATAAATAGCACAGCCACCAGGACTCAGACTACAATTTTGCTCTTGGTGAAGTGGTTCACATTTATTATTCCACAAATACCTATTGTATGTCTCCTAACTCTGTTTCATATTCTTATTACCAACATGTCCAGAGTATCCCCAGTGCTTCCTCTCTCCATGGCAAATGAGTCTTTCCTCTAACACTCCATTTAATTGAAGCACATCATCAGCTCAGCACCTCAGTCACCACCCACTGGAATACATCTTCTCTCCAACTTCATACAGTCATTAGGTCCTGTGGATTTTCCCATCCATCCATATTTCCTCACCAATTGCTACTGCCCTTTGCCTTGCCCTCATTGCCTTCTTTGGTACAAATGCCTGCAATCTGAGCCTTGCCTTGAGGACTGGTGATTGTTCCTTCCCCTTTCTCATGATCACAAACACCTCCCAGAGCAGAAAGTGAAGTTTTGCTTTGTTCTGTCATCATTGGCCCAAAGAAGTCATCACAGCTTCATAAACAAAGATGGGCTTTTAAAATTAACTTGTACCTTTACATATACTAGGAGGTGAAGATTGAAATCATTTAAACTTTATTTTATTTCATATCCAGGTTATTATTTGCTGACTTACAAATGAGCAAGTTTGTAAATATAGATGTAGGTTTTCAGTAATTCTTGACCAAAGTACATTTTATACTGTATTTTGTGTGTTGTATTTATTTATTTTTTGAACATGTAGCAACTTTATTTATTTATTTATTTATTTTTAAATATATTTGTTTATTTATTTATTTATTTATTTTACAGTTTTTGGCCGTGGCTGGGTATGAACCTGCCACCTCTGGCATATGGGGCCAGCGCACTACTCCTTTGAGCCACAGGTGCCACCCTTGAGCCCATTGCTTTTTTTTTTTTTTTTTAGTGTTCTTTTTTTTTTATTAAATCATAGCTGTGTACATTAAT
>CAUYPK010087159.1:0-44143 GCA_963574355.1 Loris lydekkerianus | reverse complement strand
CCAATAGTGTATTTTTGATACTGCTTCGATTGCCTGGGGAGTCCTCCTCATAAAATATTCACCCAGGCCGATTTCTTCAAGAGTTTTCCCTGCACTTTCTTCAAGTATTTTTATAGTTTCATGTCTTAGGTTTAAATCTTTAATATCCAGCATCCTTTCTTGATCAGAATGCTTAAGAAAATAGGTATGGAAAGGACATTTCTTAAACTGATAGAGACCATCTATAGCAAACCCACCGCCAATACCATATTAAATGGAGTAAAATTTAAATCAATTCCACTCAGATCAGGAACCAGGCAAGGATGCCCACTGTCTCCACTGCTTTTTAACATTGTAATGGAAGTCTTAGCCACTGCAGTCAAGAAAGAGAAGGCGATCAAGGGGATCAAGATAGGACCAGAGGAGACCAAACTGCACTCTTCACAGATGATATAACTGTATATCTGGAAAACCCCAGGGAATCCACTACAAAACTCCTAGAAGTGATCAAGTAATATAGCAGTGTCTCAGGATACAAATACTCAGTACTCACAAATCTGTAGCCTTTATATACACCAACAATAGTCAAGGTGAAAAAACAATCAAGGACTCTATTCCCTTTACAGTAGTGCCAAAGAAGATGAAATATCTGGGAGTGTACCTAACAAAGGACGTGAAAGATCTCTATAAAGAGGACTATGAAACTCTGAAAAAAGAAATAGCTGAAGATGTTAACAAATGGAAAAACATACCATGCTCATGGCTGGGAAGAATCAACATTGTTAAAATGTCCATTCTACCCAAAGCAATCTACAGATTTAATACAAGTCCTATTAAAGCACCTCTGTCATACTTTAAAGATCTGGAAAAATTAGTACTTTGTTTTATATGGAAACAGAAAAAACCTCAAATATCCAAGACATTACTCAGAAATAAAAACAAATCAGGAGGAATCACACTACCAGACTTCAGACTATACTATAAATCTATAGTGATCAAAACAGCATGGTACTGGTGCAAAAATAAAAAGGTAGATATATGGAACAGAATTGTAAACCAAGAGATGAACTCAGACATTTATCACCATTTGATCTTTGATACGCCTATCAAAAATATAAATTGGGGGAAAGATTTCCTGTTTAACAAATGATGCTAGGTGAATTGGCTGGCAACTTGTAGAAGACTGAAACTGGACCCACGCCTTTCTCCTCTAACAAAAATTGACTCTCACTGGTTAAAGAACTCAAACTTAAGACATGAAACTATAAAAATTCTTGGAGTGCAGGGGAAACACTTGAAAGAATTGGCCTGGGAGAATACTTTATGAGGAGGACTCCCCAGGCAATTGAAGCAACATCAAAAATACATTACTGGGATCTAATTAAACTAAAAAGCTTCTGTACTGCCAAGAACACAGTAAGTAAAGCAAGTAGACAGCCCTCAGAATGGGAGAGGATTTTTGCAGGTTGTATTTCCAACAAAGGCCTAATAACCAGAATCCACAGAGAACTCCAACTTTTTTTTTGTTTTTTTTTGCAATCATGGGGCACCATACACTGGTTTTATATACTATTTGACATATTTTCATCACACTGGTTAACATAGCCTTCCTGGCATTTTCTTAGTTATTGTGTTGAGACATTTACATTCTTACATTTAGTAAGTTTCACATGTACCCTTGTAAGATGCACCATAGGTGTGGTCCCACCGCTTACCCTCCCTCTGCCCATCTCCCCCCAACTCCCCCTTCAAACTTATTAATAAGAAAAGAACAAGTGATCCCATTTCATGTGGGCAAGAGATATGAACAGAAGCTTCTCTGAAGAAGACAGGCACATGGTCTACAGACACATGAAAAATGCTCATCATCAGAGAAATGCAAACCAAAACAATTTTGAGTTATCATCTAACTCCAGTAAGAGCCCACACTACAAAATCCCAAAACTACGGACGATGGCGTGGATGTGGAGAAAAGGAAGCACTTCTGCACTGCTGGTGGGAATGCAAGCTAGTATGTTCCTTTTGGAAAGAAGTTTGGAGAACACTCAGGGATCTAAATGTAGACCTGCCGTTTGATCCTGCAATTCCTCTACTAGGTATATATCCACAAGACCAAAAATCACTTGGCAACAAAAATATTTGCACCAGATTGTTCATGGCAGCTCAATTCCTAATTGCCAAGTCATGGAAGAAGCCCAGGTGTCCATCAACCCATGAATGGATTAATAAATTATGGTCTATGTATACCATGGAATACTATGCGGCATTAAAAAAAGATGGAGACTTTACCTCTTTTATGTTTACATGGATGGAGCTGGAAAATATTCTTCTTAGTAAAGTATCTCAGGAATGGAAAAAAATATCCAATGTACTCAGTACTACTATGAAACAAATTTAGAATGACTCACACTTTCATATGAAAGATGAATCACAACTATAGCCCAGGATGAAGGAGGGAGGGGTGAGGGAAGGGCTGGGGTGGGTCAATAGAGGGAAAGTTAGTAGGGGACCACACTTATGGAGCATATTGCAAGTACAAGTTGGATCTATCAGGTGCAGAACACAAATGTCTTAACACTGTAATTGGGTAAATGAGGTGAAAGCTATGTTAATTAGTAGGATGCAGGCACTCCAATTTGTATTATACAAATAATCAACACATTGAATCCCACAAAGGCATAAATGTATTCATGATCTATGAATATATGACTTAATACAAAAAAAAAGAATCACAGACTTAAATATGAAAGATATAACTGTATCGTACTTAATAGACAAGACAGCAAGTATCTTCATGACCTTGGGGGGTAGAAAAAGATTCCTTTAACAAGGCACAAGGAAAAACTCCTACCTATAAAACGAAAGTATTAATAGATTCAACTACATTAAAGGAAAGAACTATGTTCACCCGAAAACATTGTATAACCAACCAAAACTAGTATCTGCACTGCATTAAAAAAACTCCTACAAATCAATTTATTTTTAGAAAAAAGGCCAAGAACAATAGAATATAGACAATGGAATGTAGTTTGGAGTGGGCACTTCATAAAAGAAATCCAAGTGGACAGTAAACATACAAAACGTGGTTAATGTCATTAGTTGTCAGGAAAATGCAGGTCAGAATCACTAGTCCACAGGTGGCTGATGAGCCACACCCATGTGCACAACATGGTGGGGTTGCCACCTTTCCCTTTGGGGACCTCCCAGAGAGCCCGCCTTACCCAGGAGACCCCACCCAACCAGGTTCCTCGGCTAAAGCCATGTGGCGGGGAAGAAAGCATGAGTTAGACCCTGCTCCATCGGCCAGGAGGCCGGCAGGGTGTGAGGGGATGGGGCAGGCAGAAGCACGGAGGGGCAGGGCAGCCTACACCCCTGCCCCTGGAGAGAGCTGTCCCCGGAGCTCAGGGACACACATCTGGTGCCGGGAGCAGCTTGGGCCCTGGGGCTGGGATCTGTGGGGAGCAAGAGACAAAGTCGACATGGAATGTCATTCAGCAGAGTGACCTGAGCTGCACACAGGTCCAGAATGGTGGGACACATTGCCCAGCAGGACAGTTTCAAGCCTGCAGCCTGGACCAGCCAGTCTTCCTTCCAGCCCCAGCTCCAAGGCCTGGGATCAAAGGGAGGGATTAGGGACTTGGAATGCTGACTCCAACCAGGGGTAAGTGGAGCCTGGGGGCCTCTGTCTGCTCCTACTGCCTTGGGACAGCCCAGCCCACAATGGGACACTGTGCCATCACAGGGATGGGAACAAGGAGTTTGGCAGGGACTAGACGCGGGCAAGTGGCCTGGCCAAGCTCCCAGGAGGAGCAGTGAGGAAACCCGGGTCCAGGCCAGAGCCCGGAGCCTCCCCCAGAGGCAGGGGTGCTGAGGGCTGGTACCTGGACAGCAGACTCCCTGCGCCAGCCACGGAGCCCAGACTAACAACTGCAGACTCTCATCTTGTATTCTCTGGTGTGACTGCCTGATTTCCACTGCACGGTGGCTCATGGTGTGAAACAAGAGTCCTGGGTGTAGGTGCAGCCTCCAGCCAGCTCCAGAAAAGGTGACAAAATCACCATCTGTCTCTACATCCGAAGTGCCCACCCAGCACCCGGCACAACGTGGCAGACCTGGCCCTTGAGTGTTTAAAGCATTATGACGAGGGGTGAGCCGGCTGAGGTACTCCCACATCCCTGGGTGTGCTCCAAACGCTCAGTGGACACAGAGGAATCGGCTTCGGCAGAGTCTGCCGGAAGCAGCTCTACCGCTTGGGTATTGCAAGTAATTCAAAAACTACCCAGATGCCAAAATTTAGCTTTGGATTTTGGGTTGGAACAGCGGTTCTAATGTGATTCTTGAAACCTATGGAAATACATTATGTCTCCCCAAACATTCTGTTTAGAGCTGAAGATGGGATGGCAGGCGTTGGGGACAGAACATCATTAGGCATCCTGGACGCAGTGGAGCCTTTGTCCTGCAGCCCAGCAGGAGGGGCTGGAGCAGCAGTCAAGTCTTGTTATGTCACTTACTCATCGCCAGCAGGGCAGAAGTCAGCAAGTCGGTGGATGTTTTGACGGGGACTCTCAGTGGGAAGCACTCCATCTGAGCAAGCGCTCTGGTGATGCCCTGGTGATTACCACAGAGGCTGGGCCAGCATCTCCCTGGGACAGCCCTGACCAACACTGGAGGAGCTGCAATTTCTAAAGAGGTGAGAAAGCCACTTTTTCTGAATGAGGAATTATTATATGGGGTGGCAGTTTTCCTTAAAAAGTGAATCCCTGAGGCGTCTAAGCCTATGAGATTAGCTTCCAGGGAAGAAACCCCAGGGGAAGAAACTCCCAGGAAGCACTGAAAACCCTCCAGCTAAACGTTCCCCAGGAAGCGGTCCTCCTCCCTCCAGCTAATTCCCTCCAGGAAGTGGTCCTCCCTCCTTCCAACACCTGCTCCAAACAGGTGGCTCGGAGTAACTCATTAACTCTGAAATTAATTCCTTCTGGCAAACAGTTCAGCTGGGCGAGAGCACAAGCCAGGAGTGCCCCTGGGTGTGTCTGCAGAGGGGCCGGTGTGGACTAATCCCCAGAATACAAACTCTCTGCCACTTCATTTTCTGCCACCCTTGGACAGCAATTAGGATGAGGGGCTGAGCAGTTCAGAAAAAAGAAACAGAAGTAAGTCACAGCACAGCTGATCAAAAGTAACAAAGTCTGTGGCAACTGGGAAAAGACCACCTGGTAGAACATTAAACCACACAAGGACTTGTGGGCAGTGACAAACCGTCATCCCTGCCACTACAGAGACTGTGCAGACAGGCACCCTCTGTGCTCCAGTTCCCCAGGGACCACCCAGCAGGCTCAGATGCCAGTCACGGCTGTATTACCCACTGCAAATGACCCCAGTTCTCTGGGAGCCATGAACAATCTCCGTGCTCCCAGCATGGTCATGGACTCAACAGTTAGAGGGAAATGGAGACAGGTCATTGGATAGACATTCACCCCCAGTGGGGTCAGAAAGATGAAAGACGGAATTCTTGTCAGGGTGTGTGGCTGACCCCGTGCAGCATGACAGCAAGTGACAGCAACGTCGAGCTGGAAGCAGGGATGCAGCCAGGGACATGCTAGAGGCCCAACCCCGTCCACCCAGTCTGTACAAAGTAGAAGTGGTTTGGAGGAACAGAATGAGTGTGAACTTTCCTCCAAAAGATCCCCCCGAACGTACACAGATCTGATTTTCCCTGGCTGCTCTTCCTGCGGTCACAGGGTGCGTGTCCCTGTCACTGCCCCACATGCTGGGGGGCACTTGTCCTGCCATCTGTCCAGGCTCCAGAATGCCAGACCCTGAGCCACCCACCACTGATCTCACACGTTTCCTGCCTAGCACCACCCTCCAGAGATGGGGGCAGAGTGACCAGCTTCATAGAGCATGAAGGGCCGAGCACACCAAATGCCCACAGCCCCTTGTGGCTCTCACACAGAGTCACCCATTTCCAGTGAGCAGCTACTGCTGGCCTGCGGGCTCCCGGGCAAGCCCCACCCCAGAGACCAGGTGCCAGTCCGCTGGCCTGCGGGCTCCCGGGTAAGCCCCACCACAGAGACCAGGTGCCAGTCCTGCTGGCCTGCGGGCTCCCAGGTAAGCCCCACCCCAGAGACCAGGTGCCAGTCCTGCTGGCCTGCGGGCTCCCGGGCAAGCCCCACCCCAGAGACCAGGTGCCAGTCCTGCTGGCCTGTGGGCTCCCGGGCAAGCCACACCCCAGACACCAGGTGCCAGTCCCTCCCAGTTGGAGTCGGGCATCCCCAAAGCAGCTCTGAGACAGGGGTGCAGGTGCCAGCGGCCAACTGGGGAGTGACCCAGGAAGCCCTAGGCACAGGAGGGCTGAGCCCATGAGGAGCATGTGCCAGGCACAGCACGGCCAAGTTGGGGCACAGAGAGCCCCAGGGAGCACCTCATGCCAGCGCGGGGACCCCTGGGTCTAAGGGAGCTGGGGATGGACACCAAGACCAGCCACCCTGTGAGCACAGCTGGGGGCAGCCCCTGGTTCTCAGCAACACTGCTAAGGGGCCTCCCTGAGCATTGACAGGGAGGGAAATGTCCACAGCTGGATGCCCCTGGGCAGACAGACCACGTGGTTGACTGCCCCATTGCACAGCTGACAAAACATGGGGGGTGCAGCTGGTCGTTCAGAAGCTACGCCTGGGCCTGCAACACACCCTAGGAACTCGGCCTGTCTGTCCTCGGTTCCACAGCCCCCTCACCTGCCCCACCTCATCCCACCCGGTGTCCTGTGGACCCCAACTCCTCCCAGAACAGGGAGGTCCGGCTCCCCAGAGCCAGAGCTTCCCAATCACATTCGATACCCACAGACCAAGCTCCACAGCCCAAGTCTGACACATAAATATTTCATAAGTGCTCAGAAGCCTGAGGATGGCTTGGGAAATCGAATTCCAGTATATTTTCATTCCAGAGAAATTATTTATAAGTGATTATGGAGAACATACTTGCTCATGAATTCATATTTACATTCCAGAGTTTCCCCAAAGCAGAGCCAGCCGTGTGCGGCTGTGTGCTCAGACACACACGTGTATCTGTATATAATAACTTTTCATTATTAAACTTTATTCTTTCGTACAGGAATTTAAATTTCTAACCTTGAAAATGATGAAATAAGAAGCAAGACGTGCTGTTTCAGAAACCTCTTCACCTGTCGACTCAGGTGAGCAGGGACCAGAGCCCCAGGCCAGCTGGGTGCCCTCATGACAAGAACCAGCCCAGGTGCCTTGGGTCAGAGCAGGACCAGGAGTCATCTGGTCTACCTCTTCCAGCCTGGATGTCCAGGTCCCCAGGAGCTGCCTGGGGCCACTGAGACTAGCTCTTTCCAAACGCACGTAGCTGGGCACAGCAGGAACCTAGCACTTCAGGGATACAAACACAGAATGAGAGGTCACCAGCCCTCCCCTCCCCCGAGTTTTGGGGAAGTGACTGGTGATGCTGCTGCTCTAGCCAGAATTCTGTAGCCAGAGAAGATGGATAGGGGATGACACCTGGTGTGCCAGGCGCTCACCGCCCCCCAGCCCATGAGCTCAGGAGGGAAGTCCACTGGCACAGAAGTGTCACCTGTTGCCACTAAATGAGCTAATGACCTTGTTCTGAGCTGCAGAACAAATTCCAAATGTATTCTGTTGGCAAAAGGCATAATGATAGTAAAATAACTGAGGGGTTCAAAAAGCAAAAGGAGAAACAAACCAACACGACAGACCCAAGCTAAACAAAGAGGAATTGGACAGGAGAAGGTCTGAGACAGCTCCCGGCCAAAGCTGCAGACAGCACAGAAGCAGGTGGCTTTACGTAAACAGAGGGAACAGTCCACATAATGAAACTACTGCCGTGAACTTGGATGTGTCTTAACAAGGCCAGGAGATGTTTATATAACACAAAAAGGAATAAAAATATTTTCTAACTGGACAACAAAGCAAATTATGCTGGAAGAATTTAACCTACAATTCAATTCAATCTTCCACAATGAAATGGGATCCAATTGTAGGAAAATACAAATAACATGATTAGTACAGGTGATTCAATAAATATGCATAGACGTAGCACACACTTTTCCTCTAAAATTCATGGAATATTTGCAAATATTAACCACAAATAAGGCTGCGGAATAAAAATCACAGTAAGTCCTAAGAGACAAACTATACGTCTCCTTGTCTGAAGACCGTACAGTGACACCAGAAGACATAGCAAAATAAATAAGTTGTTAGAAAAAAATCCAACCGTATGCAATTTAGAAATCTGACATGAATAACTGGGATTTTTATCTCCAGATCTTTGAAAAGCAAGTATGCTAGACCAAACTCTAAAAACCGTGGAAAAGATAATGTGATAACAACTTGCCAAACATATTTAATTACAAACAAACACTCTGGAAAATGTGTCATTTGGGATAAACTGCCTGGATAAAACCAAATCTTCATTACCATGTCTACCTACTTCATGCTGCCCAACATGGGGAATAAGTTGGGAAATCTCGGCAGAGTGCGTGACTTCCTGGGAAAGTGCAATTTTCTAAAAGGGTACGCTGCAGAAAGACAGAACGAGCAAATAATCAGGTAGAAAAGATTGTCCAAAAATCACCTCAGAAGATGGCTTTGAGCCCAGAGAGTTTCAAATGCTGAGCGCTTGAAAATATTCAGACAGTGAAACAGGAACTCTTCAAAGCATGGAAAAGAGGGAACACACCCAGTCCACTGGCGGCTAGGAAGAGCATTAATCCCCAAAACGTGACAGAGACAGAACAGAAACAAACCATGGGCCAGCCTCACTCAGGAGACCCTGAAAGGCCACCTTTTGGAACCCAGCAGTATGTTAAAGTCCCGCACGCCGTGGGCAGTCTGGGCCAGCCTCACAGTGAGAAGTGGACAGACACATGGGCAGGCTGCAGACAACAGACTCAGAAAAGTTATTTGGTCAAAAATGGACATTTCCTGAAGGGGGAAAAAGGGAAAAAAATTAATCAGAATCGAGCTCAAAGCAAGCTGCATCCTGCTGTGCTCAGGTGGTCACTGACAATGGCCCAGGATCCAGATGGTGACCAGGAGCCTGGGTGACAGGGCTGGGTCAGGGCAGCCAGCAGCCAGCAAAGCTGGCTGGTGGAGGAAGAGTGGGTAGAGGACAGCTCCATCCTAGCCCCAGCCCTGAAATGCCTCTTACAGCCTGGGGATATTAATGGGGGAGCCATCCTCCCTGCCTGGGGCAGCCTGTGACCTCAGCCAAACCATGTGACACTCCCATGCCCCGGGAGGACATCTGGGAAGAAGGACAGAAGCACTGACCCTGTGAGTGCTGAGTCCCAGGTCCCTGCTGGGCCAGCCGAGGAGCCCCTCTCCCTGGCCCGCGGGATGCCCAGGTCCTGTCCTCCCGCAGATCCTGATCAGCCACACGTGTCCTTTCTGCCAGGGCCACCCTTTGGCACCAACTTACCAACGTGAGCCCAAAGCCCTCTCCTGCTTAGGGGCTGTGGGGTCCATCCTGAGCCTACCTGTAGCCCACCCTACAGTAAATGGGTTCAACGAGATCTCAGGACTCCAGGTCACATGAGGGCACCAGGCATATTGCTGCACGGGGTCACAGTCACATAACAGGGGTGGTTCTGAGACACTCATCCTTAGATGATGATGTCTGTGAGCCTCACGTGTCCCTACACAAACCCAGGTGGTGCAGCCTCCCACAAATCAGGCTGCAGCCAGGACACTCACTGCTGTCCTGAATACCCACAGCCAGCTGCAGCAGGATGGCACCTGGGCATCTGAACACAGAAAAGGCACAGTGAAAACACACTTTTAGACATGCTTGACCACAATTTTATGTGGGGCACAAACAAACCAGCCACATACAACCAGCCACAAACATTTAAAAATGATGCCATTTAAAACAGCTCTAAAACATGAAACACCAAAAATAAATAACCACAGAAAGGTTCAGGGGGTTCACATGGCCTCATTCTTAGCTGAGCCAGGGGGCAGGACACCCCATGAGCAGGCAGCCTCCCGGGTAGGATCACAGGAAGAAGGGAAGGGTGAAGGGAGGCAGTCCAGGGGAAGGCCACAGATGGACGGAGGGACAGATACAGCTATCCCAGGTTGACGAGAAAGCTGCAGTGTTCAAGCGCCCCCCGTGGAGTCTCCTGGCTTACAGGCACCTTCAAATACAAAGGCTCTTTACTGGATTCTACAACTCAGAGCTGAAATGCTCAGCTGACAGCTTCCTACAGACGTGGGTGTAGGAAGGGCCCAGCCATTTGAGAGGCCTGGGCATATTCCCACCAGCAGGTACACAAGTCTGGAGGCTTAACAGAAGCCTCTATCTAGCAGTGCTGGTCCAGTAGAGCCACAGCCTGGACCCCAAGTGGCGAGGGCAGGGGCCTGTGGACTCTGAGTTCTGGTAGGTTCCCCATTCCCAAAGTCATGGCGGGCAAGCACCGCAGAGGACCAGGGAGTCTAAGCCAATGGTTTTTCACTGGGAAATATGTCCTTTGAAGCTGAAAGGTTGTGCATTTTATAGGCCCCACAGCCTGCGGCCCCTGCTGTGTGTGGACAGTGACTAATTAGGAGAGACCAGCACCAGGAGCAGCAGCCGCAGCTCCAGCAGAGGCGACTTCGCCATAAATCGCCTCCCAGCTGTCATTACAGCCCAGGACTCAAGGTTGGGTAAAAGGACTCGAGGCTTTGGGGTGATTTACAGGGACCCGGAACACCAAGTCTCTGCATGGTAGTCCCAGATGCAGAGCTCAATGGGGAAGACCACCCCCAACCCCTGCCCACACCCCTGGGTTACCCGGAACAGGAGGAGCAGGTCCTACCCAAGTCGCCCCTCAAATAATCAGTGTGACTGAGTGACTGCTGGGGCCCAGCTCTGAGCTTTCAGTGTTTGGTTTTCAGTTAAAAAACAGAACGAACAGCAAGCTGTGGGAAGACACGGAGGAACCTCAACGCTCACTGTGCAGCTCCAGCATTCTGCACAAGGCAGACCCCAGAGACAATGAAGAGAACAGGCCAAGCATAGGGTTAGGGGAGACTGCTCTGCACCGTGCTGCCATACAGCGGTGGAAGCGGGCACACAGACCAGTCCAAACCCACAGAGTATGCACCAGGTGTGACCCTGACGTACACTGTAGACTCCCGGTGACAAGGACATGTCACCATAGGTCCATCAGTTGTAGCAATGAACCTGCCTGATTGGGTGTGTAGACGGTGAGCAGGCTGGAGAAATCTCTGTATCTTCCACACAATTCTGCTATGAACTAGAAATTGCACTAAAATAAATCCAATTAGTTACAAATAAATAAATAAATACAAATAGAACGGACAGACAACAAAGCCAGGCCTGCAGGTCCCTGTGGCTGAGCCAGGGCCTCTGAGACCTAGGGACTCCTAGAGGAGCTGGCTGGGTCCCCACTGTGTCAGGGAGGGAAAGGCCCCAGAGACCACGGGGTTCTCAGAGCTGCATGAGGCCACTGGAGTCACCCTACCCACCCCCTCACCTGACACCCAGAAAATGCCAGAATCACAGTGAGACAGAGGGCTCAGGACATACCGATGCTGTGTCTAGCCATCAGCCACATCAGCATGGCAGAGCCCACCTCCCTCTCCACCCACCACTGCCAGCACCACTCTGCTCCTCCCGTCACCTCCCCAGCTCCCCAAGTTTCACATCACACTGCTTCTGGGCCACCCTGCCCCGGAAACGGTGCCCTGAAACTGCACTGGCCATCATCCCCTAAGGCACCCGGCAGTGACAGCAACATTACAGTCACAGCCTAAGGGCAGCCAGTGCGCCCTGCCCACTCCCTGCTGTGAGGACACCCACCCCATCTGGTTAGTGCCTGGCTAGAGCCTTGGGGTGCCCTGCTGGGCTCTGGCAGTGGTCTCTAGAGAACCCTCTGCTGAGGTCCCCTCGAGGCTTCCCTACAGACTCCCTTCTCCACTCCCAAGGACGCGTCTGGCCACAGTGTGCTCAGCGGCTAAGCAGAGGCCAGTGGAGGCACCACCTGTCCCCAAAGACCTTCCAGGTCCACCCTCCTTCCAGCACAGGGCAAAGTAAAAGCCCAGACGGAAGCCACACCGGGGTCACTCACTGGAGCCTCAGTTTCCCCTTCTGAAAGCGAAGCCAGAGGGCATGGGGTACCACAATGTGGTCTGAGGGCCTCCCCAAAAGGCGAGCCATACTGAGGACACCGTCTTCAAAGTCACTCATAGGTTTTTAGGGGGAAATGTGACAACAAACTCAGACAGCAAACACCTTGTTCCATGTGCACAAGGAGGCGAACACTCCAGAGAATAGAAAACCCCGTGTTCTTGGGCAGCGCCTGTGGCTTAGTGGGTAGGGTGCCAGCCCCATATACCAAGGGTGGTGGGTTCAAACAAAAAAATAGCCGGACGTTGTGGCGGGCACCTGTGGGCTCAGCCACTCTGGAGGCTGAGGCAAGAGAATCACCTAAGCCCGAGAGCTGGAGGTTGCTGTGAGCTGTGACGCCACAGCACTCAGCGTCACTCGAGGGCAACAAAATGAGACTCTGTCTCTACAAAAAAAAGAATAGAAAACCCGGTGTTCTCTTCTGAGAATAAAGTGAGGTTGAGACGCCAGGTTCAGAGAAAATCCATAACACCATAATCTTTCCAAAAGGAGGTGATTCTCTGTCCCTTTCTGGGTCTGTTGTGGAGCCTCCATCTGGCCCGAAGGCGCCATCTTTCGGCAAGAAAATGGAGAATCTCATGAATTACACAACAGAGGGAGAGTAATTCTTCCTGGCTTTGGGAGATGCATATAGTTGAGTTTCTGGCCCTGTGCTTCCAACAGATGCCCGCTAGAATCCTTTCCCAGTTTGGAGCAGTTTTTTCCCTTTTTTGGTGGGAAAGGAGCCAGCAGCTGGTTTTAATCAGATAATGCAGAAAAGCTGGAGGCCCAGAGCCAGCTGGAGGGAGCCACGGGTCTGTCTCCATCTCAGGATGGCTCAGCTGACCACTGAGCTGCCTCCCCAGACGCAGACTTTCTAACACATCACATGGGTGCCTGCAAACCAAACCAGGTTCAGTCCAGGATAGCTGCTGGGGGGTCAGGGAACAATGAGCCACCATCCTGGTGCTGTGAGGGCTCTGGGATGCTCTCCAGGGCCTGCGGGCACAGGGCAGGAGGCAAGACAGAGTCCCCATCTGTGCTCCCTGCACCCACAGCACACTGAGCCCTTCCCTGGTCAGTGAGGAACTGTGTATTCCCAAACAGGTTTAGGAGGAGCCCAGCGCACACAAGCCAAGCTAATCCCTGTCCTCTGCCTGTTCAGGGCATTACTGAGGATGGGGCCCCAGCCTCTGAGGTCACAGGCAGGACAGGCATGAACAAGGGTGGCTGTACCACACCAGAGCCCTCTGGGGGCTCCACAGCCCAGATCACAGGGGCACCTGTCCACATGCTGGTTGCAGTGATAACCACTCGTATCTGGATGCCGGAAGAATCTGGCACAAATGCACACTTTGTGTTGAGATGAAGCTGTGGAATATCAGAGGCCTACAGACATACAGACACACATACCAGACTCTGCTAGACAGCACAGACATTGTCCTCAATGGAAAGATAACAAGACCTGTTAAGCTCCTATAACGATGATTGTCAAGGACAATAGGGTAAAATCTTCAATCTGCTGGTAGAAAGCACCTGCCAATCAAAACTTCTATACCCAGCTCAAATATTCAAAAGTTCATTTCGACCAAGACCAGAAGTTAACTGTCACTGAAAGAAGTGAAAGAGTGTGTTTCTAAATGAGGTCATAGGATGCGAGAAATGACCCTTAATTAATTGGTGAACATCAGAGGAAATCTAGATAACCATCAGTCGTAAACAAAGGGACTGATTTAGGGGGGTCATCAACAGTGAAGAACTTTTATATCCATCAGGATGGCAGATAAAATGCCTAATATAATCCAAAGGAAAACAACGATAGATGCTGGATACCACACACTTAAACAGAGAAACAGGAAGACCTTCGCTAGAAACCGCGGGCTGAGAAAAGTGTGCACAAAGATGGTTCACAAGGTGCTCGCTGATGAACAGAAGCAGAGGCGAGTCGGAGTCTTCCAGACTGTCTGCTGAGGCAGGGCGACGTTCTGAGCCATGTTACCACCACGATGAAACACGAGTCCACCAGTACAACCTGAAACAGGGTGTCGAAGTGCACAATGGAAGTCAGCCGATTCTCCATGACCAAAAATGTTCTGTCAGTCCAAATCTAGACTCAAAATAATGCCGCTAACCTTTTTTTAAATCAGAGGGATTGTTCATTATGAATTTGTACCAATTGGGCAAACAGCTAACTAGGTTTACTGTTTGGAAGTGCTGGAAAGGCTGTATGCAAAAGTTAAACAGAAACAATCTGAACGTTCCACCCGCTCCTGGCTCTTGCTTCAGGACAGTGCACCAGCTCACACAGCAGTAGGCGGTGAGGGAGCTTCTCGCCAGTGAACAAGCGCGCACAGTGGAACACCCTCCCCACCCACCTCATCGGGCCTCCAGTAACTTTTTACTTTACCAAAAAATAGAAGGAATATTGAAGACATGTTGATGACATTGAGGACATCAAGGGTTATAAGACAACAGTTCTGATGATCATTCCAGAAAAAGTTCCAAAACTGCTTTGAAGGGTAGACGAGGCGCTGGTGTCAGTGCATAGCTTTCCAAGAGGAGGTCCTCGAAGGCAACCATAGTGATATTCAGCAGTGAGGCAGGCAGCATTTTTTCTAGGATGAGTTCGCAAACTTCATTGTCAGCCCTCATAGGTGAGAATGTTTATGTATACGCAAATACAGGTTTATGTGTACATAATAGGGAGAAAATGTGGATATACACACGTCAACGTGGTTTTGACAGTGTGGTATTGCAGACTGGGGAGAAGAGCTCGTTCAGTAACGGACGCTGGGAAATTGGCTAATTTCTAAAAAAAACAAGGAATCTGGAATCCTGCCTCCTTCATACATAAAAATCAGTTCCAAGTGGAGTGAGGACTTAATGGTAATATAAACATTTATAAAGCTTTAAGAGTCAACATAGGGGAACATACTCGTGACCATGGTCTAAGGAATAATTTCTTCAACAAACCCCAGAAGTGCAAATATTAAAGGAAAGATTGACCGATTCTGCTACATTAAAATTCATCAAAGGCAGCGTAAATAGAAGGAACACAGAGGCCGGCCCTCCTGATGCAGTCGGCCAACTGGGTTAGTGCCCAGAGTGTGCAAATAACCACCCAGTGAGCAAGGAAGGACGGGCAGGCAAGTGGAGGCCGATTGAAACCATAATTAAAAACACTTTACAAAACTGCCCACAGTCTGGCAATGTTAAGTATTGGCAAGGACATGAGAAGGTGGACCAGGGGATGGATACCAGTTTGGATCATTTGGGAGACCACTGGGGAAGCCCAGTGACACTGGGGGCTGCATCTTTGAGCAGCTGCAGTGCTGGGCACATGTGGTCTTGGACGCACTTTCCAGCATTTCCCACCACAGGGCAGGGGTGGAGGGGTGGGCGGCGGGACAAAGGACAGGTGACACAGGAGGTCAGTCAGTGGCCAGGGCCACTGGACCTGTGCCAGCCACCTGAGGGTAGTAGGTTGGACACATAGACTGTGTTTTATTTGGGCAGGGGGCGCATAAGCAGGCATAGGCTCAGAGCCAGAGGCTGTTGGACTTCATGTCTGGGAGAAAAGTGTCAGGACATGGGGGAGGGCCCAGCCCCCCACCCTGAGTTCACAGCAGGTGTCCATGGAGGTGGGAGTTATGTTAAGGACAAAGGCTGGGGTGGGGCCCCAGGGAGCTTCAGAAACTCAGGGGGCTCTGTGTCCATTCAGACATTCAAGCGCATCTGCCTTTATCATCAACGACTTTGCTCCGGGCAATGCCCCACACACCTGCGCCCCATCTGGCTTTGCTGCTCAACCTCTGGCACCACACGGCAGCTGTACCCAGGCTCAACAGGCAGCTTTCTGGCCTCAGTGGGCCCTCCCACACGTCAGTGGTCAGCAGCCCCTGCAGCTGGGCGTGGGCTGGTGGGGGTCTCTCCTGGACGGCTCATCTCTAACAGCAGCTCAGCAAGGACTCAGTGAGGGGACATGCTTGAGCCCCGGGTGGGCTCCCACCACTTCCCCTGCGTCCAGTTGGCCAAGCGATCATCAGTTAGTGATGGAAAAGAACTCACTTTCTTACGGGAAGGGCTGCAAAGGGTCGTGGCATTTTGCCTCCTCCCCCACGTGGAACAGAGGGACAGGCAGGGTGGTGCCCAGATCTCCCCATGTTTCTGGCTCCTGGTCCCCCAGGGCAGGGACACCCACAAAGCTGCCACACCCAGGGAGATCTCACGGCCAGGTCCTCCCTGATGGCCTCAAAACCCTGACCCGGTTCCCACAGCCTCCTGGAGCCTCAAGACCTATGGGGAGCTGCTGCCAATGTCAGCAGGCCCTGCCCCCCCAGTCTTCCTGCCCCACTCTCAGGCTTCTGGTGCAGCCTTGGGAGACCCTTCCCTCCTGCACCCTCAACCCACCCAGGCAGCTGCATCAGCAGGGACCATGGTGGACGTCTAGGGACTATCTTCCTGCCCGCCCTGTGGCAGTCACTGCATCTGTCTCCATTTGTCTCTCTGTCTCTCTCAATCTCTGTCCCTCCCAGGCCCCTCTCACCCCCAGCCCTCAAGGTCTGAGAGCCCCAAGCGTCCTCTGCCCCCATGGCATCCCGCCCCATGGACTCTCTGGGTAGTTTACGAAGGAAGAGAAAGCTTTCCATGTGCTCCTAAGAACTAACTAATGTCCTTTTTGAGGGGAAAAGTATTGATTGCTGATATCTGCAATAATGAACACCAGCAAATTACACAAATTACCTCAGATGGCAGCTTGACAAATGCCATCTCCAGAGGACTCCACAGAAATGTCATTTGCCAACCTCATATTAAACATTCTCCCAAGACAGATCTAAAATAACTTTGGAGGTGAAAGTCTAACTTTCTCAGACATAAAAATGACAACATACGCTAGTTGGAATTATATATTTGTGAATTAATTCTGATGTAAAATGAAAATTTGAGGACTCGACCGCAATGCTGTATGTTTTTGTTATTAGCAATTATCTTGTTAACCGGTTTGAATCTATACTCAAAAACCTCATTTACATTTTTCTCACAATGTGCTGCATAAGGGAAATTGGCCCTTTAAGAAAACAACTTGAGGAAAGTTTATCTTTTTGTAAACTCTGAGGCTGTCCTAGCACTTTGAGATGGCTGAGAGCCAGGGTTGGGTTGGGGGTGGGGCTCGGAGAAAACTGCATTTAAATCATGAGAATTAGCGAACTCAGGGCTCCACCGACGCTACCCCAGGTTAGACTTGGGTGTCTGAGGTGCACCACGGCCTCCTGGAGGCACTAGATCTGAAATGCTGGGAAAGATGTAGCAGCTGCGAAGCTGTTTGGGTTCTCTGAGCCCTGAACAGCAAATCTCCAGACACAGCACCACAGGGAACTGCTGCTCATTTGCCCCATCTTTCCCATTTGCTTCATGAAATCAGCACTTGATTGTGTGGCTGTCGTGACCACAACTAGGGGAAGGGCCCCTGGCAGCTGGACACCATGTGGCTGGTCTGGTTTGGGTGCACACAGGCCCGTAAAGCTCAGCAGGAGGTGGGATGCTCTGTGTCTGCGGGGTGCCCGGTGTCTGCAGGGAGCTCTGTGTCTGTGGGCTGGAGGAGCCCAGGGTGCAGAGGTGGCTGAGAAGGCAGTTCCCAGAACGGGCCCAGTGGCCTCCCACTGTGTGGTGATGCCAGGTCTGAAATTGGCTTAACCAACAGTTTCAGGTGCTCTGTGAAGTTAGGTTCCTCCAGGCTGAATGAAGTCTAGGATGAAATCAAAGGTTTGCTGCATTTCTAAGACTAAGAAACTGTAGAGGTGAGAACCATTTTCCAATCCTAAAATAAGTTCTTTTCCATCTTTCAACACAGCCACAGTTTAGTTTAAAGATGAGCTTCAGAGAGTTCTCTGAGAATGGTTCTGATCTCATTATAAATGGAAACTCCACCATAAGCCCTGGGTTCCTATAAGAAAACCCAGCGTTCCTGCTACAGGGTGGGGTAGTTTGGGCATGATGTCAGACCTGCTGGCCCGAGTCCTTCCCAGAGAACACCAGCAGAGCAGCATCATGCCCAGCTCAGTCCAAAATCCTGGGTGTGACACCTCTCCTCTTGAAAAGGGCTTTTCCCTGGACCCAGAATGCACCAGGCAGCCTGGCAACTCCTGGGACAGAGGGGGCCCTATGGTGTCAGGTTGGAGTCACAGGGAGCCTTGCCCTCCCCTCCTTGGTGCTCCCCACCAAGGGCTCATCAACATTCCCCTCATGGGTAAAGTGTCCTCAGATAAATCAGTCCACCGATAGCTGGAGAACGCAGCCCTTTCGTGAGCCATTGTACCAGCGCTCACGAACTATCCATCACAACTTCTTACAAGAATAATGTCACCACAGCGTGGTAATTAGGGTTGCATGCTCATATTAAGCCAGGCGCTGCTCCATGCAGACGCCCCCTTCCGTCCAGAAGTGCTCATTGCAGGTGGTGATTTATTTTGTGCACAAAACTGCATTTCAGTGAAGAACTATGATTTCCGTGTTGAGTATAACTAGATGCAGTTTTTAACACACATTTTCTTACAGAAAATACTGAATTTTTCAACAATACTCCCCAGAAGACAAGCCAGGAAAGGCAAGGGGAAACTTGTGGGAAAACCTTATTACTGCTGCCTTTAGCCAGGAGATTCCAGGAGGGGGTCCGGCGAATCAGCCTTAGGGAGGCTTTGTCTGCCCAGTCTGTGACTTCAGGAGGACCAGGGCCTCCTTCCTCCCAGCATCAGGCTGAATCAATACCCAGTAAATATGGGGGATGCCATCGCCTGAAAGTTACACACTTAGTAAACATGTACCAGACCCGGTTGGCAGCATGGCTGCACTGGGGCAAAGCACGTCATGGGGGATTCCTTCCTTCCCTTGGCATAGCCTCACCCCAGACTTCATGGGAATGAGTTCTCAGCAGTTTCTTCCCAGGGGCTGTGATGGGAGCCCCTGCTCCCTTTTTTGTAGAAGGAAGCCATGGTCACCGGCAGCCGTAGTCACCAGCAACCATGGCCCAGGCTGCTGGGTCAGCTATGGCCTGGCTGCTCTCAGGCCCTGGGGCCTAGGAAGGGGTCACAGCACAGAGGAACATCCTTGTCAGGCCACCCACCACCTCTTTGTGCCCACAGTCAGGTGAGAGGGAAGCAGATGTGGCAGAAGGGAGGCCCGCACCAAGTGGGGAAAGGGGCACCCAGCTTACAGGGAGAGAACACCCTCTAGGTGGACAGAGGTAGCCTCAGGGGAGAGGCCAGACTCATCCCCCTCAGGTCACCCCAGTGTGGAGCCTCCTAGGGTATCGCCCACCCCCAGGAGCTCAGCTCACCCTGGACAGGTGGCACTCTGGGCTCCTGGCCAGCACTCCACAGACAGCCCACCCAGGCCTCCTGCAGGGAACACCCGAGAACAGGGTGGGGAGGACCAGCCATGGCAGGTGGAGCTGCGTGGTGGCTCCAAGGGTCGGAATTGCACAAGACTTGCAGGCTTCTTTCTGTGTCCCCTGCGTCATCATCAGCACATCTGTCTTCTCTGCTGGGGGGTCCAATACCCACCAGAGGGGACGCTGAAGACCTGGTGTCCTGTCCATGAGAATGGCCTGGCCATCAGCCCTGGTTGCACAACGAACCCTCATTCCCACCCAGCCCCAGCCAGGGTCCCCAGGACAGAGGCTGGGCCCAGGTATGTCTATGAGTGAGCACCGAGCTCTCAGGCCTGTGACAGGAACCATCAATTCCACGGCCCGGATGATGTACACAGGACAGCGGTGTGCTCCTGACACTCTGGACCTGGCAGTGTGGTGTCCAGACGCTGCATCTTCCCACGGCAGGTGTCAGAAGAGGCATCTAAACCCGTGTGCACCAGGAACCCCTTGTGCAGGCAGAGCCTCCCTTCGTGCGGGTGGCCAATGGCCTCATCTCTCAAATGGCCATGAGGATGGTGGAATTTCAACGTGTGTCTTGGAGGGATTCAGGCCACAAGGGGCTCTGGGAGCTCTGAGGTCTAGACAGGGAGCTGGAGTACAGAGAATAGCGGGCAAGGGTACAGAAGCCACGCTGACCTCCAGGTGACTTCCATGGGTCACATGCCCCAGGGCGGTCACCCAGCAGAGACCAGCCTGGCCACTCCTAGGCTGACCACCTTGTGCTGCCCACACAGGCCAGCTGTCTCTTTCACTCCTGGCCTTTTTCCCAATGTCCCTTCCACATCTCCAGGTGAATGTGTCACTGTGGCCACTGGTGGCCCTGCCCTGTGGGGAGGCAGTGGGTGCTGCAGACAGCCCAACCCTCACACGGAGGGCTAACACCCGCTCGCACCTCCCCTGGATGGGTCATGCATTCTTTGGGCACAGGGCAGGTGGCACTAGGCCCTGAAACTCATCCTGCCATGTCCTGCCAGGAGCCCAGGCTGCACCAGACACCACGTTCTGTTGGGCACCTTGGGACAGGATGCGCCCAGCACAGTGGGCAGTGAGTCTGCAAGGTCAACGCCAGCCCCCACTTTGAAAGCAGCAGAAAAGGATACTGGACATCACAGAGCGTCCTGGGAATCACAGCCAGCCTAGGGGACAGTGCCAGGCTATGGACTGGAACAGCCTGGCCCAGGCTCACTTCCTCCAGCCATGGGTGGTAACAGCCCAGCCCAGGCTCACCACCTCTAGCCATAGGCAGTACAGTGGCCAAGACACCTTCCCAAAGACCGCAGGCACCTCATCTGCCAGGCCGGGTCCTCCAGCCTCCAGATGGCTCACTTGTCCTGATTTTCTTCCCACAGCTGCTGCCCCTGCCTCCTTTCCAGCAGCTTCCCAAGGCCCCAGAAGGGTTTTCAGGAAAGTAAGCAGTGGGCACAGCTGCTCCCTGCCTGGCCACCGGCTCCCCTCAGGGAAGAGCAGTCAAGCTGTGGCCACCTCCCCCAGGTACCAGGCAAAGCCCTGGAGGCTCCCCACAGCTTCGTCTGTGCTGCCCTAGCCCCTCCCTTCTGAGGATGTTGCCCCTTCAGATCTCTTTTCTGTTTTGCCTACTTTGATATAGTTCCTGAATTTAAGGCAATTTGACTAAAAACATCTCTGCCTTAATTTCAAGCAGGAAGCAGATTCCAATCTGCTAATTTGAAAGGAGGATGCTCAGGGCATGCTAGGAGTTCAGAACAGAGGGGTTCCTCCCTCCTGGGATGTTGGGTGACAGCACTCACGGCTCTGTCTCTGGGCACCTGCGTGGGAGGGGCCATCTCCCCTGGCAGTCCTGGCATCAGCCCCAGGCCCCTGCTGACTCACAGCCCCAGAGATCTAAAAATTCAGGGAGAAAATGGGGACCCCAAGATGAAAAGACATCAGACCTGGGTGAGGGAAGATTTTTCTGCTTAGAGACAGCAAAAGACTGAGTTGCCACCTCAGTCGAGATGGCAACTGAGGGACACATCACCTCGGCCTATAGGCAACATCCCCCTACCTCCTGATGCCATCCCCTTGGGAGTTAGGGCCCTCCTGGCCACTTGGGGTGAGGTAGCAACACTCACCCAAAATGCCAAGTTTCCTAACCAGTGCAGTGGTCAGCGGGCAGCTGGGATTGCAAGGCGCTGGGCTGCACTGTGACAAAAACAGATGGGGCACCAAGTTCACCTCCCAGGGCCCCTTTCTCAGGTGAGGTTGGATGATGTATCAACTGTGTGGTGTGCCAGGCCTCCACCAGCCTGCCCAGGCACCTCGCCCTTGCGACAGTGTGACACTGGCACCCCACCCCCACACCCTGCTCAGGGGACTTCTCTGGCAGACCCAGGTTGCTCCCTAGGGCCTCAGGCCTCACCAGTGGGTCCAGAGCATTCCTGTGCAATATCAGCCTCTGGCCACCAGGACAGCCAAGGGGCCAGATGCCCAAGTCAGTCCACTCAGGTGTGCCTGACGGGACAGACCCTGTTTGGGAACAAACGCAGTTTTGAAAGTGACACACTTTTTTTCACAATCAAATGGAGTTTTCCAAAAACTATGCCAGTGTTTCTTAATATGGATATGAATATTAATATGGGTAAGGATGTTTTTGCTGCTGAATTCGGTTACTGAAAAATGTTTGAGCATCTTCGGAACAATCCGCGTACATGAGTTAACATTTTTAGCTGTTAGTTTTGTGAAAGCTAAATAATAACCAAGCATTTCCATTCAAATTTTAGCCTCCAAGTCGAGAAGTGTTTTAAGTGCAGAATATACACCAAATCTCAGATTTACTATGAAAAAAATACAAGAGATATCATTAATAATTCATACTGATTAAACATTGAAATGGTATTTTGTATATGTTAGGTTAAAAGATACATGTTAAAATGTATTTTATCGATTTTGTTTTGCTTTTCAGTGTGGCTACTAAAAAAGGCAAACCCACATCCCCGGCTGTCTCTCTGGGACAGCCCTGGTTACAATCCTCTCTGCACAGCTCCTCAGTCCCTGTCAGCCTCCACAGAGCCAGTTTTAGGCTCCCGTTGTTAAAACACAGTGGCCCATGGGGCCCAGCCACAAACCCTCCCAGACCCAGCGCAGGGTTGAGATCATCTGTGCCCAGCTCCATGTTTAGGTCCCCTCAGAGCAAGGGCCGACTACAGGGCACGGTAGGGTGTGGACGGTGGCAGAGGGGAAGGATGGCCTCAGAAGCAGCTGGGGTCGGAGAAAAGGATTCAGGGGCCAATGCCTGTGGCTCTCCACCAGCCCAGGACTAAATGACATGAGCATGGAGGGGAAGGTAGTGCAGGGCATCGAGATGAGTAGAATATGGAAAAAACAGAAAAACCCACCCTCCGTAAGATTTCTGAAAACTGGTAAATAAAGGGGAGGGATCAAGCCTAGCCCTGAGTTTCCTGCACAAACCTTGCGTTGAAGTAACTGAGCAGCAATGAGGAACGTCTCCAGAGTGGGAGCGGAGTGCCAGCTGAATGGGGTGCCAGCGCCTCACGAAGGCCTGGATCAGTGACCGTGGGTCTGGGCAAGGCCATCCTGGACAAGGAGGCACACCAACAGCACGTGCCTGATGGAGAGTGGAGTACCCCACCAGGATTCCCACCAAGACCTCCTGGGCCAGTGCTGTTGGGAAGGCGGGCAGAGCACAGCCACGGCATCTGGCACACAGCAAGTCAGCAGCCCCACCTGCTTCCTCAGCAAGTAAATTCCCAGGGAAAGGGGGGACAGGAAGAGTGTCCACATGACAGGCCGTCCACTCCTGCAGCCCAAGAGTCAGGCACTGAGATGTGAGGCGCTGGGGCAGCTGAGGGAATTGTGCACAGTTCATGGAAGTGGGAACGGCACTACAGTTGTTCTGTAAAAGGAGAGCTCATCACTGGGAGACAGACTGGAGGACGCTATACACAAAGTGACCCGAGACAGAGCACTTGCCTTCCCTGAGACAGAGCCCTTGCCTGCAATTCCCAAGGATAGGGCGCTGGGGGAGTCACTCCAGGCAGCAAGACTGTCCCAGGTGGGGGTAGGGGACTCTACAAAATGTGGGGCTCAGCCTGTCCCCCTGGGGTCTGGACAGTGTACGGCACTCACGGGGTGGGGGGCTCTTCCTCGATAGGGCCAGGAGGTCCAGGGGTGCAGATCAGCCACACACACACCCAAAAAATCAGTCCCAGGTCCACAGAGCAGCCCAGCCACTGCTGGGATAGCAGGGTCTGAAGTGGCTGCTCTGGGGAGAAACGCAGAAAATCCACCACAAACCGCAAACTTCTCTGCCCTGAGTTACCTTCTCTCACCCTCACAGAGGCCCCAGTGCTGCCCTCTCAAACTCCCTTTTCCTCCATGGGGCACCTAGCCCCCCTTTTCCCTCATCTTCCCAGGGGCCGCGCGCACTGGGGACAGGCTCAGTAACTGGTAAGCCCTCTGGGCCCTGGCCTATGTGAGGCAGCCACTTGTGCTGAGACAGCTACACAGGGCCGGAGCCCTCAGCAACATTTGATCATGCATCTTTATCAATAAAATCAAATTCCCTCAGTGCAGAGTGTAAATTGCGGGGAGAGTGGTAGAGAGTCAACATGTCAACCACCTGCCATGTGCAGAATTCCAGACCGCATATATGTATTGGAGAAAGGCCTGGGCCACTTGTGGGATCTTGCCAAGATGATTTGAAAGGTATTAACAGTTGAAATGACATTTTTACCTTCAGCAAACACATCTCTGCCTGCTCAGAATGGCGATGCACCCTGCCCGGCAACTGTCATACAGCCCTGCCAGAAACAGGTGTCGGTGCTCATGACACTCCTGAGGATGAATCCGCTGGCCAGGCCGGCAGGGTCCCAGGCATCCCCGCATCCTCTCCCGCCTGAGCAAGGCCCCAGCCACTGCCCGCTTAACCCATCATCTCCCTGGCAATCCTTATTCCTGGTGCTGCTGTCATAGGCACAGCAGACCTGTGCAGTTACGATCCCTCTTTCCCCAGGGCACCTGCCCGTCTCTCCCAGAGCCTTTGGTGACAAAGGCGTCAAGGGCGGCACCTACAGACAGGGGAGGAGTGCACCATGGCATCAGCTCCCCACAACTGCCCTGCCAACCCCCACACCGCCCCCTGCTGCTTTCCCCAGCACCAGGGAAGAGATGGTTGGCAGAGCTTCGAGGCAGCCAGGCCCCTGCAGCCCTGTGTGGCCAGGACATGGTGACAGTGGGGACCTGGACAGAATCAATAAAGACCCAAGGTCAACAAGAATGGTGCCCACCAGCCACTGTGTGGACTGATGACCAGCCCAGATGGGAAGGGAGACTTGAATGGTGCCCACAGGCCATTGTGTGGACTCACAACCAGCCCACATGGGAAGGGAGACCTGTGGCACCATCCCACCCACACATGTGGCAGGACACGTGTCACATGCCTGCACACATATGACAGGGACATACTGCCTACACACACTGTACACACACATGCCAACACAGGCATATAGAACACACCACCAGGTACACCCACACACATGCACACATATTTAATTAAATCCACACACTCCACACAGAGGCTGTACATGTGTGCTGATACAATGCACATGTGCATGTGCACATAACATGTACACACACGTGTATACACACAACCCACACATCACACACCCCTGCACACGTGCATATGCCACACAAGCAGCTCAGTCCTCACCCGGTGTCTGTAGAGGGTGGTTCCAGGACCCCCACAGACACTAAAATCCATAGATGCTCAAGGCCTGACAGAGATGCTTGGTACCTGACTGTGACCTGTGCACATCCTGGCGAGAACTTCAAATCAACTCCAGGTCGCTTTTGACACCTAGTACAATGTAAATGCCATGTGAATAGCTGTCACAGTGCATTGTTTTTATTTGTGTTCTTTTTATTGTATTGTTATTTTTAATTGTTTTTTAATGTTTGATATTTGATTGGTTGAATCCATAGATGCAGAGCCCACAGATCCCACAGGACAACTATATACACGTGTGTGCACACAAACACACATCCATGCAGCACAGCACGTGTCCACCTGTGTCCTTACATGTGTCCTCACACATGTCCTTGCACGTGTCCTCACACGTGTCCACACACATGTCCTCACACATGTCCACACACGTGTCCTCGTACATATCAGCACACATACACAGAGCCGCAGCCCTGAGGCCACCCTGACACCTCCAGGGGCCTCCTGCCTTGGACTCGGCCGTGGTAACTGCTTTCAAAGCACCAGTGAAACCTGCCAGTCAGAGAGGAAGTTGCCAAGGAACCCTGATGCGCGGCAGAGCGCCCCTCACCCCAAGGCCAGGACTGACCCGATATAATTCATGGTTGAATTTACATCTTGGTTTCATTCTGGAGGGAGCCCGCTGGTGTTTGCACAACTGCCCTGCCTGGGGCTGTGCGGGGCCCCAGGGAGAGGAGCCAACTCCCTGTCAGGACACAGCCCAGACTCACCACATCAGCCATTTGATTAAGAGATGGAATAATGCTGCCGTGATCGGGGATGTAATTTATTTAAATGGAACAAAATGTGACAAGCTATCGCGGGAACCCAGGACTATACCTGTAGGAGCTTATTTGACACAAATTGAGATTTCAAGGTTTACAGATATTGCAAATGAAAACTCCCCATAGGATGTCAATAAGAGTTCACTGGTTCCTTTTATTTGGTTTGAATTAATCACAAGATAGGGGAAAAAATCGTTTCTATTTTTGAGGGCTTTTTAAATAAAATCATTCTGAAAAACATACATTTCTTCCCAAGATATAATTACATTTCCCAATGCAGTTTCTACCTTGCTCCTCTGCAGTGGGTATGTGGAGGGAATCTTGCTAACGCTCAGGCACAGGAAAGTCAGCCCTCGACTCAACCCCTCAAGTGCACAACATGCCCGGGCCCCCAGTACAAAATGCCCTGGAGAAGACACCACGATGGAACTAGAAGCCCAGCACCAGGCCCCCCGCGGGCGTTCTTTCCCATCTGCTTCCCTTACTCCTCCCTCTCCTTGGTGAACTGAGGAAGTGCCCCGAGATTACCCGATCCTCACTCCCTGTTCCCAGCAGGCAGCTGTATCCGTGGCCGCTGCTACGTGACAGACACCCCCAGCCCAGTGCCCCAAGAGGTGTCCTTGAGCTCATGGTCTATGGATGTGCTGCTGGACCTGTTCTCTGCCGGGTTCACTGCTGAGCCGAGTCAGGTGTGACTGAGACCCTGGCTGTGCTCTTCCAGGTGTGAGGGGTGGCTGGGGGTGGGCTGGTAGAGGACGGCATCAACTGGGACAGCTGGACTCTCTTCTCTCTGCCCTCTCACACTCTGGCCGGCCAGCCCGGCTTATGCCCTGGTGTGGCAGGTCCCTGGTGGCCTAACTCTGGAACAGTCACACTGGACCTCCACAATCCATTGGCCACAGCGAGTCCTGGGTCTGGCCCAGGTCAAGGGAGTGGGGACATGGCCTGGTGACACAGACTCCATCTTATTTGGAGAGCTGCAGTGTGTCAGGGTCATGGCTGTGGATCCTGGAGATCCTTCCATCCATCACAGCTGAGCAGCTGCAGACACCCCCAGAATCTCCCCCCAGCCCAGCCTGCAGAGTCCGGTTGGCTTCCAGTGCCCAGCCATCCATGGCGCCTCTTCCCCAGGCCGGGCTGGCCCAGCACACACAGCCACACATGGCAGGGGCCAGTCCAGCTCCACCTTTCGGGAACTGCTGGCTAAAGGTATTCCAAGGCAAGTGCCTGTGAATGGCGAAGCTGCCCATGAGAGCAGATCCCAAGTCCACGCCAACCACCCCCTGCATATTTCCTTTGCTTAAAGCAAGGCCTGTGCTTTCCACTGACCTACCGCGTATGTACCCTGTGAAGACCCGTGACGTAACGGCCAGCCTCGGGCTCAGATCTGCCCAGCACGATGTCCTGGGAGCCTCCCAGCAGCGTGGCCTGGAACAATCTCAATGTCTAGGGAAGGGGCGGCTCCTTCTTCCTTCTTTCTGATGGGCCGTCAGTGCCCGGCAAGCAGCAGGTGTCGGTGTCATGGCTCCCGACAAGAACCAAGAATTCGTCTGCACTGACCCACAGCGTGCGTCTCCGTCACTGTGGGAGGCTCTCATGCTAAATGTCATAAATATTTTTAATTTGTGTGCTTAGCACTATGGGCTTGGACACAAAAGTGAGAACACATTTCCATGAGAAACAGCTTACCAAGGGGGAGGCACCACCCTCCGCCAGGCGCTTCCAAGAAAGACGGGCATAAGACTCGCGTTTTCTCACATTTGGAGATATGACTAGGAGGATAGGAGACCTTCACACACAGGCGCCAGGAGCATGGTCAGGCATCTGCTGGAAGTAGTGTAACTGCTGGGAGAAGCAATTTGACCGAGCACCCACTTCATGTTTCCAGAGGGAATTTCCATTTCCGGCTCCTTGGGGGCAGCAAATATTCTAGTATTCTAGGAACTCGGCCTCAGATGGCTACCTTCCCGACCCTCAGGCCGGCTTACGCAGGGGGCATGGCTGGACACAGCCTCCCTTCCTTGGGCGGGGCCCCCGCAGCCCCCCACACCCCACTCAGCTTGCAGCATTCCAGGGTTTGTGCTGCAGAGTGAACGGAAGGTGAGGATAAAGAGGCAGAAGTACCTTGGCAGCAAGTACAAAAAGGCTCCTATGCAGAGTTCTGCTTTACACGATGAAAGGAGTTCTCCGTCTCACTGTGACAGCTACACGGCAGTGCCAATGTGCAGAATGTCACTGAGCTGCTTCTGCTGGAAAAGGGGCTAGAATGGTAAATCTCACGTTGTATATATTTTATTAGAATTATTTTAAAAACTTGAAAAGCCCAATCTTGGCAGAAAATGTATGCCCAAGTGACTTTTTTCAAAGCCCCTTCCAGTGGTCACCCCCTTAAATGAACACTGGCCAAGGGACACGCACCTGGTAACCAAGCGGGTCTGCCCTGAGGGACACACCTGTTCCTGTGGAGCTCACAGGCCAGCTGGGGCCCACATGACACTCATTCCTTGGGCCAATGCTCCCTCCTCTGGGCTCCCCAGGAACTGTGTCCAGACTTCTCACAGCTTCTCTCCTGACACGGGAGCCACATGCTCCGCCGAACGAATGCCCAGCCCCTTCCTGCCAATTTTCACTCTAGCAATGCCCAGCCCATCCTTCCTCCAGCCCCACCGCCTTGACCCTCTCCCTGCAACTCCCCAGCCCATCTGAAGGAGTAAGAGGATTCCACAGGTGGGTGCTCCAGGAGAGCGTGGGGCATGGGCGGCCTAGGCTTCTTCTCAGCAGTCTGAAGCTCTCTGACCCAGACTCACCTGCAGCCACGTGGGCCCTGTGTTTGAAACCAGGTCTCCACACCACAACAAACAGAGACCTAGTGGAAAGGGCCTCTCCTAACAGGAGCTGGAGCGCAGCAGACACGGCCAGGACAGACCCTGACGGCCCAGCAATTCTGGAATGGAACCTCGGGCAGAACTCAGGACCAGAGGTCATGGCTGAGCTTGAAGGAGCATCAGCCCCACCCTAGAGGGCTCCCCCATCCACCCTAGCCCGAAGCACAGAGCCATCATCCTGCAGGAAGGCCCCCACTCAGTCCTCAGCCACACAGGTGCAGCCTGGCCCCCGCCATTCCCGCCTTCTCTATGTCAATCCCAGCTACCTGGGGACACAAATGGGAGCAGTCAGAGCTTCTGATTTGTTTTCTACTTGGATTTGTTGGAGAATCGTGTCAAATACACCTCACACAAGAAAGCCAAGTTAAAAGGATTTGCAAGCACTGGCTGGGGTGGAGAGTCACGCTCTTCTCCCGTGTGGCTGTGTTAATCCAAGTCCCCAGAGAATCGTAGCCAGTAGGACTTGTGTGCATAGGAAGGGGAGCATTAGGAGACATCGGTGCCCACCTGCTGAGGAGGAGCAATCCGCAGTCAATTCCTGGGAGTCAGAACCCCAGGGCAGGAGAAGCCAGCCCATCACGCAGTGAGGCTGAGAGAATCTTCCCACCACCCAGCCTTGGGTTCCATCCAGGCCTTTGGCAGGTAGGATGATGACCTCCACCCTCTCTGGTGGCGGGGAGGCAGTCTGTGGATTCAATTCCCAGAATACTTTTTAGCCAAATATCTGGGGCCCCCCATGCCCAGATTTTAGTTGACACATAAACTGACCGTCACGACACAGACACAAAGCCTGTGGTGGCTGCCAGGTCTGTGCCTTCACCGCACATAGCCCAGCCGAGCCTGGGCGGCTTCACCCACTTCACTAACTCCACCATGGGCCAGGTTGGCAGCCAGACCCCCAAAACGAGGGCAGCAGCACCCCCTGACCTCCTTCCTGCTCCTGAAGCAGGAAGGCTCCTCCTCCCCTGTTCCCTGCCCTATTGGTGGCAGGGAGCACCAAGACCAGACACTGTTCCTGGAGAGTTGGCTGGCAAAGCAGCCACAGCCCCAGGCTGGAAAAGCCACCCCAGGGCAGCCACCCCCGAGGTCAAACCTCCCAGGTAGGTCAATAGGGACCCTCCTGGAGGCAGGCAGGATTCCCAGCCCCCACCCTAAGGCCACACCCTGATTCCCTGGAGCAGGCAGAATTTCCTGTCTCCCACCCCTTGGTCAAGCTCTCCTGCCCCTCAGCAACAGGCTCCTGCCATGCCCTGGCCAGAAACTCCTCCTTGGAGACCAGCTGTTCTCAAAATGTGGCCCATTGAGCCCCTGGGGTCAAGACCATTTCCATAACAATATCAAGTACCATTTAACCACCTCTTTGGTAACTGTGGGTGTCCTGCCCAAACCAGGTGGGGCACCAAGTCTGCTAGTTAGAAAAAAGCCACTTTCACTTAATGACATCCTTGATAAGGAAGTAAGAATTGTAACCACACTGGTGTATGCCCCTTCCCAACCCCCCTCTGCTGTGGGGTGCCCGCGAGTGCCTGCTGCCCACACAGGGCGTGTGTCGCTGCTGCTGAGCTGGCTCTCGGGCTGACACAGACTCCCAGAATCATGGGCCGCAGACCGGCTCTGATTCCTCAGACATGGGGACCCCGAAATGGACACATGAGCCTGCCAACCGAGAAAAACCACCAACAGATTTGTTGCCAATGATAAAATTTGAGCTTTCGGGGAAAAAGTTAGAATTTCTAAAAATTGCACACACCACTGTGGGCTAGTCAGCTCCTCAACAATTAAAGACCTCTGATAAAGTTAATAGACACACCAGATATGGATTTTCAGCATTGTTTAATGAAATGTGTCAACATTTGTAAGGTCTGCATAACTCAGAGGCCCAGAACCTTCCAAACACCCCGTGCCTGGGTGACAGGTCCATCCGGGGCCAGACGGACTTTGCCGTAGTTTCAGACTCCACCTGACAACTGTCCTCTCAGAAACCCCCACTGTCCTATCTTGCTGTCATATTGAAGAGTGTCCACAGTTATTTAGAAAAATGGCATAAATGGTCACGTCCTCTCTCCCTGAAGGTGTGGCTGATCCCCTCACCTTTGTGGACGTGCTGGACCACACGTGCTGGATGTGCTCCTGTAGGGCCCTGCAAAGGTAGGGACTGCCCTCCTCACTCAGCTTCAAGTTTTGGAAAATAATCATCCCTTTCATAAACATGTGCTTTATAGGTTAAAATGCAATGTGTTTACTATTGTTATTTGGAAGTGAATAAATAAATGAATATGTTTTAAACTTCCCAGTATAATGTCTAATATCACTGATATTAAATCGAAATAAGCCACACAGACAAGAGCCTGTTGAGATCCTCAGTAAGAGCCAGGGGCATTAACACATCAAGTGCAGAGAGAGAGAGACAAAGGGGGTGGGGGCAAAGGAAGGAAGGAAGGAAGAGCTGGAAGAGGGAGGGAGGGAGGCAAGGAAGAAGCAGGAAGAAGGGGGAGCTGCTGTTTTCAGGGGCGACTTCCCCTTCCGCTGAGCCACTGTAAATTTCTCTGCTGTGGGACCAAGTAACCTCTATTACAACATGTTAGTGCAAGTGTCATTTTTATTACAGAAAGGGCCATCAAGGCCACAGCAAATGCTTCTCAGAGCCATCTCAGCCTCCCTTTCCGGCATAGGGTTGGAGGCTGCCCGTGAGACAGGACACCAAAGTCACCTACATCTCTCAAGCTGGCTGCCCGGATCCAACTTGAGTGGATGTGCCAGGCCAAGCAGGGGCCCTGAGCATCCATCAGCCTGGCCTTCATGTTGTCACTACCCTGGCGTATGACCCTTCACTGTGACTGCAGAGAATGAAGTCCGAGGAACAGCAGAGACTGGTCTGCAGAGTCGGGGGCAGGGCCCTGTGGAAAGGGCCATGATCTGAAGTGGTTTTTGGGTTTGTTAGCAAACTGAACTGTCCGTGAGCAGGAGGGTCTGATAACCACGGTCCTCAAAGTCTGCAGGAAGAGGCAAGCTGAACTGGGGACAGGTATCAAAGGGGTGCCAGTCATGTGTCCAGCACTATGGACAGTTCCAAGGGCCTCACTGGGCCACCACTCACTTGACAGTGAAGTTCCAGCCAGTGGCCAGGTCTCAGCCAGCCTTCTGTTGTTATAACTGAACACCTAAGACCAGGTCAGCACAGTTCAGGGTCCTGGAGGAGGCCAGGAAGCCCACGGTCAGGCCACCATGTCCAGTTAGGGCCTCCTGCCTTCTGGCAGAGCCTGCGAAGTCCCAAGGTGGGGCAGGGCAGGGAGTGGGGAGGAGGCGCATGACAGACCCCTACTCATTAATCCATTGACCGTGAAAGGACTGACCTGCTCCTGAAGGCAGAGGGCTGACCACTTAGCACCACCAGGTGGGAATGAAGTTCCAACATGCACCTCAGACCACAGCCCGCACAGTGTGTCCCAGGGGAGCAGCTCATGCGAGCGCTGCCCAACCCACGGCATTTAGCTGCGTCCCTGTCTGCAAGGCGGTACCTTGCTGTCTTTCTTTATAAAGATGCTATTTGTTATGTTCATGCTTTTTCTTCTCCAGATGTTTTTCAAGAACCATTAAAATGCCTCTTGATGTTTTCCGGAAAGTCTCATCATACCTGGGATCACGTTTAGAGGTGATTTATGACCTGAGTCTTATCCAGGAGTGAGATAGGGGCCTGCACTTACAGAGGTTATGTCTGTGGCCTTTGGAAAGTTGGGTGTTATTTCGGGGTTTGTTTGGTTTGGTTTGCAGTTTTTGGCCACCTCCGGCTGTGGGCCGGCGCCCTACTCCTTTGAGCCACAGGCACCGCCCCTGGGTTTTATTTATTTTAACAGACTCCATCCTTCTTGTCACTCCCACTCCCTGGCCTTCTGGTGAGGGCTAGGGCACTGGGTTCTAACAAAGCAACCAGGACATGGAGGGGCTGAAATGAGGCGTCCCGCAGACAGCCGTCTTGTCTGTCCCCTCCTCGGGTCACGTGCACGCTCAGCGTCTTCACTGCAGGGAACGCGCAGCTCAGCCTCCCCAAGTGCAGCAGGGGCTGGCACACCCCGTGCGCAGCTGCAGACACGCCCTGCTCTGTCTCTCGTGCGGACACTAGAGTCCAAACTTTGTGACAGTTTTTCTAGCACCTTTCCCTGTGATTTCCTTGTTTCTGCACACATATTTTCATTGAATGTGTTATATAAATTTTGTCGATTGATTTGCCAGTATTAAAAAAGCCGTGAGACCTTGCCAGATTAGATTTACGGATGTTTTATTTGGGAATATGCTTCCATGTTTGCAATGCAATTGGGCCCCGTGGGTTTTTTCCTTTCTGAGCCATTTCTCTGGTCTGGGTATCAAGGTTCGGCTGGTCCCATAACACAAGTCAGGCTTTCTCCAAAATTCTCTCCCATACCAGGCACATGGCCTGGGAGACCCCCCCTCCTCCCTCTACCCCGGAACTGCCTCAGCAGGGAAAAGTCCCTTCAGTGGTCTGGTACAAGTTCAGTGACCTGTGTGGACAGACTCCAGCAAAGATGTCACTGTCATCCCCCATCAGGCATAGTGTGTGCCCTGAAGTATATATGTTTATTTAAAGACAGTTTTGTCCCAAACTGAGTTTTCCAAATTTGGTCAAGATCCTCATGAATTTTGGGATGAGATTTCTATTTCTGCAGATGGTGTCACTGGGACTCTGATGGGCCTGCAGTAATTCACAGGCTGCTTTTGGACGGTCCTGACCATCATGAGCACAAGTTTCCCAACTCACACACTCGGCTGTCTTTGTTTTTTTCACAATGCTGTGTAGTTTTCAGTGAGCAAGGCTTTCACTGCCTTGGTTAAGTGAATTCCCACATAGTCTGTTCTTTGCGATGCTACTGTAAATGGAATTTTTTTTCTTAATTTCATTTTTGGCTAGCTCAGCATTAACAGATGGAAATGTAACTGATTTTTGTGTGTCGATTTCGTGTCCTGTGACTTTGCTGAATTCACTTATTGGTTCTAACAGGTGTTCCTGTGGAATCCTCAGGATTTTTTGCATGTAAAATCGTGTTGTGTGTGAACGGAGATAACTGTACTTCTTCCCTTGCGATCATTTCTGTCTTGCTGGTGCACACCAGAGGGACTGTCAAGACCCTCTGCAGAGCGGTGGTGACAGGGGCACGGGGTCTGGTTTCCGACCTCAGCACTGAGTGTGATGTTAGCCATGGACTTTTCATGTGCGGGCCCCGCCGTGTTGAGGAAGCACCTTCTATCCCACTTTATTCTGTGTTTTTATCATGAAAGGGTGTTGGATTTTGTCAGACACATCTGCTGCATCAGGAAGTTGGCCGTGTGACTTCTGTCCTTCTCATGGTTGGTGTCGTGTGTCGTGTTCCTCTTATTCAAGAATAAATGCCACTCGGTCCTTATGTATGATCCTTTTAATATCCTGCTGAATTTGATTGGCTAATGTTTTGTGGAAGTTTCCATTCTGTTTCAAAATGAACTTTTTTGTTACATCTATTCATTCTTCTATCTGGAAATACCAATATGCACACTGAACTCCTGTCTATATGCTGCGTCTCCGTGACCGTAGGGGGGGGGGGGCGAAGGGGGAAAGGGGACAGGGAGAAGGCAGGAGGGAGAGGGAGGGAAGGAGAGAGACGGACAGACGGAGGGAGGAGGAGGGAGAGACCCAGATTCCCAGGACTTGAGCAGGCACAGGGACGGGGGACCCTGAGGCTCTCCATGGGGTGAGGAAGGGTGCCAGTGTGGAATCCCACATGTGGACTACATGATGTTGCCATCCTGTGATGGCCTCCTGCAGTGTGGGAGGAGCTGGACGTCCCCTTCTGCCTGGCCCAACCCCACCACACTTCGCCACCCCCCCACCCCACTCCAGAATTTAGGGTTCTGGAGAATGCATGTGGGTGGGGGCTGGGAGCACCACTGAGAGCCTCCTGCATGCAGGCCCCTGAGCTCCTTCCCCCCATCTAGAAGGTAGGTGGCCCCAGGGCCACACTTAGAGCCATGGGTCCTGCCTTATTGTCAGCTGATACTCTAGAGCAAAGTGTGCCTGAGAGCACCTGAGAGTTCAAGTTTTCCTCTAGTACAGTTGTAGAGTCATCCATCCTCACGGCCGTGTCCTCTGTCCCCAAGTCCCTCCTCTGGAGTGCTCTGGCCTCCTGGTCCCCACATCCAGCTGTGTTCACCTGTGAGCTTCAGCTTAGGGTATGTCTCCCCTGGAAGCCACCTGACCATCCCAAGTGAGTTCACATCCCCTGCATGTGCCTCATGGCACCCCACATCCTGGCACCGCAGCCCAGTCTCGCTGTGTCTGCTTCCTTACCAGGCAGGACAGGCCCACCTCATTCACAGTGGACCCCTATGGACACAAACCCTCCTAAACACAGAGGTCCAGGACCCTCAAAGACCAGCTTAGTGGTCGTGCTGATGTCAGAGCAGAGACAATGAAGCGAGGAGGCCCCTTCTCTGGGAAGGGGGTGTTTGTGCTGCACCCCTACAGCACACGCAGCAGGGGCCATAGCCAGGCAGTGAGTGGTGAGATGGATGGACGTCAGTCTGGGAGCCAGGAGGGCATAGATAGAGGTCACCCACCCTGCCCGGGGGATCTGGTGGATGAGGACATGTCTGGCCAGGAAGCAGGGTGTGCAGCAGAGGAAGACTTGGGGATTTCTCTGTGTCATCCGAGCCACCCAGCAGCACCAGCCACATGGATTCAGGGATCCTGGGTACCAGAATCTGCCTATCCAGGGACTGCACACTGCAGGGTGGCTCCACCCATGACCCCTGCGGTGCCTGGGCCTCTGGCCACCTTCCAGTTACATGAGGTGCCTACAATCTGGAGCTCTGGCAGGGCTTAGTACAAGGCTGGGCAGAACCTGAGCAGAGGGGCCAGCTGTCATGGACAGTGGGTAGCCACAGCCTCCACAGAGAGAGACCAGGGGAGGAGGAGATGTGTCCTCAGAGTTTCAGGTGCAGGGCGCAACATTGGGGTGGTGCTGGGGCCTGGGGGACGAGGCAGCAGCTATGCTGGGCAGCTCTGCTGGGTGCAGCTCCGTGGACAGAGCATCCTCTGGGACCTGGAGCTGCCCACAAATAAGCCAGGTGTCCATGTGTGGGATGATGCAGCTGCCCAGGCTGGCCACTGTGTCCAAATTAGACAATGAAGAAGGAAAAGCCTGGGTTCCAGGGAGGAGAACTGCAGCTCTGGGCCCTGCAGGCACCTCCTGCTTTTCCAGGACACTCCGCCCTCATCCTTAAGGTCCCACTGATGGACCTCCATCCAGGACACTCTGTCCTCATCCCCAAGGTCACACTGATGGACCTCGGTCCAGGACACTCTGTCCTCATCCCCAAGGTCACACTGATGGACCTCCATCCAATAACTCTGTCCTCATCCCCAAGGTCACACTGATGGACCTCTGTCCAGTACACTCTGTCCTCATCCCCAAGATCTCACTGAGGGACCTCCATCCAATAACTCTGTCCTCATCCCCAAGGTCTCACTGACGGACCTCTGTCCAGTACACTCTGTCCTCATCCCCAAGGTCTCAGTGACGGACCTCCCTCCAGGACACTCTGTCCTCATTCCCAAGGTCACACTGACAACCTCCGAAGCCAGGCTGAACACCAGGGCTGCTGGGCTGCTTCTGCCCAGAACAGCTCGCAGCTGTGTCTACACCGCCAGCAGCTCTCACCAAGCAGTTATTTATGTCCCCATCCCAAATGGAAGCGTAAGGAAATGCGTTAGCAATTTTAACTTTATTTCATAAATGCAGGATGAGGCCAAAGGGAAGTCTGTTTCTGGATAAGCATGGATTAGAGATCTGAGTTCACTGTCAGCTGCAAATATTCAGAGGAAATGTCTTGTTTTATAAAAAGAAGCTGGATGTTGACAAACTTCTTCCCTCAAATTCCGGAGGAGTTTCAAAGCTCTCAGTATGTCCTACCTGCCTGGAGGTGACACTCACATCTGAGCACCAGGTCCCTGGACCTCAGTTCTGCCTACGGCCTCACAGTGGACCCAGCCACCACCAGCCAATAGATGCCATCCCCAACCCTGCCCAGCCACGTAGGGTGTGCCTGTCATGGACAGCTGGTCACACGGCCCTCGACCTCCCCTTGGGCACCTGGAACAGCAGCCCTATGAGCAGCCTCCAGGGAAGTGCCCTGTCCCACCCCACTGGTCCGCCAGGCCCAGCATTTATCTCTCATTTGGCAGTACATAGAGTTGAGGGGGCACCTGCCACAGTGACACCTCGTGCTATCAGGCAGCCCACCTGCTGCCTTCCCCAAACAGACCCCCCAGAGCCACACCCACACTGCCCACAGGACCACTGATCCCCCTGACCCTGCAACCCCATCTCATTTGTTCCCACCCAGGAATCATGCTCACCAGCTAATTGCTGCACTTGCACTTCCGTAGGTCTCCCCAACTCCCTGCTATCCACACCCCACCAGGTACAATAGGTGCCTCAGAGCCACCCACAGGGGTGGGGAGCCGGCAGGGAGGCACCAACCCACCAGTCCTGGCTGAGCTGCTGCCCAAACTCCACCAATGTGGACAGTGGGGCCTGGACAGAAAGGTGGGGGCAAAGGCAGGGAGCACTGGGATTGGTGGGTGGGGAGAGGCAGGCTGGGGCTGCCCCTCTCACTGTTGCCACCAGCCCTCCCCATGTCACCCAGAGGGCTTGCTCCCCTGGGGGTTTGGGGCCGCTCCCCCTCGCAGCCCTTCCCTCTGCTGTCCAGGATGATGGTGGCAATTCCTCCAGGAAGATTCGAGGGGTAAGAGTGTCACCTGTGAGCCCCTCAGACACCTGAGCCCTCTCCAACAGCCAGCACCCTGCCAAGAAGGAAGAGGAGGCCCAGTTCACACACCTGTACAACAGCAGCTCCAGTTGGGTGGACATCTGCAGCGCAGGGTCTTGGGCAGAGGCCAGAGACGCGTAGCTGCTGCCCACGATGGCCCTTCTGATGGACGTTCATCTCCTAGTCTCCTCCCATCAGGAAAGGGGCAGCCCTGGGACAGAAGGAGCCACTTGGGTCAGCCCCAGGTGCTCCCAGAGAGGAAGAGCTTAACAGAAACAGGAGCCACTCCCCCAAATAACTACCCTTGGGGGCTCCACAGCCACAGACTAAGGAGCTTGGGGGCCTCACACCACCCCACAGAGCCTCCTGCCCAGCCAAAGCCAGCACGGCACCAGTGCCCTGGATGTCCTGGTTTAGTGCAGGAGTCTCTGCTGGTGGACTAAGGAGCCAGGGCCGGGCCACCCTCCTCCCTTGGGGACCCAGCTCTGAGCTGAAACAGACCATGAGACTGGCTGGTGGCCTGGGCAGCAGGCTGGTGGGAGAATCCAGCACACCTGATGCTTCTCAGAGAAATAGGGATGTACGGGCAGTGGAGGAGAGGCAGAGAAATACCCCCTTCCTCGTGGGTTTGGCTGCTGCAAAGACCACCAAGACTCGTGCTACCCCCAGCCCACCCCGCCTCAGCGGGGACCCTGCCCCCATCCTCCGGCCACATAAAGCTCAGCTGGCAGCTCCATCCAGATTGCTCCAAAAGACAATCACCTTTCATAGCTGAGCTGTGCTCTATGGCACACAAGTACCATGTCTTGTTAATCCACTCGCGAACGGATGGACACGCAGGTACTGTCCACATCTTTGCAATTGTGAATTGTGCTGCAGTAAAAGTTGAGTGCAGGAATCTTTTTGACAAAATGACTTCTTTTCCTCTGGGTCAGGAGTAGGATTGTAGAGTCCACTTTTACTTATTTGAGGAGCTGGAGAGCACTATGCTAAGCCTAAGCAAAGTACCCCAGGACTGGACAATCACCACATGTGCTCTCTGATAATCAGCAGCTAATGGGGGGCAGGTGGACACAGAGGCAGCCCAAGTCACTGGAAACCAAGAAGGGGAAGCAGAGAGGCGACCCCCACTCTCCTGCAGGTGCGTGAGTGTCACCCTGTGTGGGCGCACTTTCAGCAATCCTAACACAACGTTTGTACCCCCTTAATATCTTGAAATAAAAACATAAGTAAAACTCAGTTTGCGTTTTCTAGTTACCAAGTAACAAAGCAGACCTCTCTGCTACCTTCTGGGGAGCATGGCAGAGTACAGAGGCTCCATGACCCCAGGGGGGCCCGGTGGTGTCCTGTCTTCCTCTCGCCCTTCAGTACAGGGAGGAACCACCTTGGCAGCTTTCAAAGCAGAGGATCGTCTGCAGGCCCCAGAGCGGCTTGGTCCTGTCCGAACCCCCCTCCCCCCAGCACTCCGACCTGGGGTCCCCTCAGGCCGCCCCCTCCACCTAGACAGACACGAGGCTCCCCGCAGGTGTACCCCCACCCGCCGGGTCCGGCTCCGCGGGGTCCCACACTTTCGGGGGCCCCGGGTTGATGCCGGCAGCGCCTTCGCCGGGAATGGCCACCTAACTACCTCCTGCTGAATATTTTAAGCTTTTCCGCCAAGCCCGGACTTCTCGGCGGTCAAGCTCGGCCAGGGCAGCACCGCCCTCTGCTGGCCGCGCGGGGACGGTGCCGCGGGACGAAGGAAGGGGTCCCAGGGAAGAGGTGGGGTCTCCTAGGGAAGGGGCGGGGCTCCTTTGTCAGGAATCCAAAGACCCCAGCTCCTGGGGTGCCGCAGGAGTGCCCACCTGACCCTACCCCTTCCTCTGCTCCTGAGCCTGGCAGGCTCCAGGCAGACCCCCAGATGGGACCCTCAGACTTGAGAACCAGGAAGGAAGGAGATGCTCTGTCCCCCCAGCACAAGAGGCTGGGGAGGGGTCACAGGTAGTGGGGCAAGCAGAGGGCTGAGGGTCCTGGAGCCCACCCCCAGGTCCCACACAGACCCTGTGCGCAGAGAGCACAGCCACCTGGACACCAGGCCCCAGGGCAGGCCCCACACTGACCCCCAGTGCTGAAGAGCAGGTCATAGGACATCCAGTCAGGTGACACAGAGAACAGGACCACATCTGCCCCCCCAACCCAGGCAAGGTACACCCAAAACTGGGTCCTCCCTGCAAAATTCACCGACTTTTCTTCTTTCATTTATTCATAAATCAGCTACTTCACATAAATTCAAGACTCTGAATGTCTTTTAAGGTGTATTTTCTTACCTTCAGAACTTACTTTTATTAATAAAAACCACTGCATGTGTGTCGCAATTTTTTAAATCCTCAAAATAGACCCTGAGCAATTTTACAATTAGTTCTCAGGAAACCCACGTCTGGATGGTAAATGGCCCAAACTGCAATGAATCCCCAACAATTAAAAAAAAAAAAAAATGGCCCAAACTGCACGGGCAGCAAGATGGCGCTTCTCAGATCACAGGGAGACACCTGCCCTGTCCACAGCACACAGCAGGTGGTTAATCGATGCTGTGAGCTGCAGATGGCCAGTCCTTGCCAGACTTGGCCGGCGGTGGTCTCTGCTGCCCACAGAAGCCACCAGACCAAGAACTCACCAGCAGTCACTGAGTGCTCCTGCAGACAGCTGCTCCCCAGGAACAAAGGGAACCCCTCACACACAACAGAGTTGATCACTTAACAAATGTGATGTGGCCAGAGTATCCAGCATGGATGCCTGGGAGAGCCCAGCTCCATCCAGTCTGTCTGGGCTCAGGGAATGACTGGCCCAGCTGCTGCAGCCTCAGGCTGGTGGGAGGTTTGGGGACTTGCCTCACTTAGGGATTGCAGGCAGCAGACAGACCTATGCTGTCCCCAAGTGCCCAGCCTGTATGTGCCACCTCTGCTTCCTCATTACTGTCTGGGTGGGAAGGTGGCCTCCCTGGCCTGGGGAGGGAGGATGAGAAACCACAGTGGAGGCAGACGGCAGCATGGCACCTCCAGTGGGCTCCTCCTGCCATCTGGGCCATGGGGCCTGGGGGCACAGACGCAGCTCCCACCACCTGTGACTTCCAGCACCTGGCCCAGAAGAATACCAATGTCTGCGTTGTAAGCCAGGCCAGGGAGATTTAAATGAAAGGTGCTATGTCCCCAGCCAGAGGAATGTGTCTCCCCACCCACTGGAGGGCCAGGACAGAGAGATTTAAACGGGGACCCTCAGACTCTTCAGAGCTCTGTCTCTAGGTTCCCAAGCCACACCTCCAGGCTCACCTGCCCAGGCTACACTGGGGAAGGATCCGGTAACAGGTGTGAACTTGAAGAGAAGCAATATTTCACCACATCCTTGGAGAGTGGGATCCTCAAATTAAATGCAGATCTGAGCCGAGAGCTGAGTCATCTTGGATTTTTCTGTGTGAATGTGCACATTTGGGCACTTCTGATTAGGGGCATTTACTTCCAAAGAGGCAACGTTGATGATCAGTCAGTAATCAGGGTCCAGGCTTCCATCTCAGAGACCTGCAGGCCACACCTGCCCTCCGTAAGCCTGGCATGAGCAAAGCCCCCAAGGTACTGGTAGGTGGCTGCTCAGAGGAGCACAGGGGACTGGCGAACTCAAATGCCCCCTTAGCTCCCTCCAAAGCTCACCTGGGTGGGGTCCCCAGAACAAGAAGAGTGAGGGCCAAACCCTGGCATGAGGAATGTGAGCCTAAAGGCCTGCTCTAGGGAGGGGCCCACTGCCCAGAGGTGCCGACCTGAGCCCTGACAGGCACACAGAGGCTTCCCAGACTCGGGGAGGAGGGAGGAGGGAGAAGCAGGAGACTTTCTGCACTTGGATGGCAAGTGGCTGGATGTTCAGGAAGACAGGCAGGGATGGAGACACCAAACACAACCCACGTCTGACAAATCAGGTGGCCTTATGGCCACTCTGGCTCAAGGCCTGGCCACTCACACCCCAGCCCAGCTCACTAGAGTGGTGACACACACATGCAGGCCTGTTCAGATTGTCCTCCATAGTGGATCTTTCCATTTCTCCTTCAAGTCCTATCAGGTTTTGCCTCCAGTGTATGGATCCTGCTGTTAGGCACACAGACACTTTTGCCCAAGATCGGCTGGCCGGGCAGAGAAGAGTGATCCAAGGAGCAACTGCAGGGAGGCAGAGTAGCAGGGAGTGGCCGGACAGATGGGCGAGGGAGTTTCAGGCCAGTTTGGCAGACCCCACACGGGGTGCCTGGGCCTCTTTCGTCCTGAGGTGCTCAGAGCCCACCCGCCCTCTGCATGGTAGCCCTTACCCAAAGGGACAGCCCCCTCCCAGTGTTGGGACCCTCATGAGCACCCTCCCAGCAAGTGCTGCCCAACATAATGTGACCGGAGTGACAGGCTGTGCATGACTGCATGTGTGGACACATCACAGGTCACACTCTCCACCCAGGTAGCTCACTCCTCTGCTGCGTGATGAAGTGGCCGCTGGGCAGCACCACATGCCTGGGGTCCTCGGCAGCCTCCAGGACCAGAGGGGAGCCTCTGGTCAACAGCCAGCAAGTAAATGAAGTCCTTGGAACTCTCCCAGACAGGACCTGTGGTGCACACCCTGCAGGAAGGAGGAAGTGGGTTCTGCCCCAGCTGGCCCTTGCTCCTGGGAGACCCAAGCAGAGAACCCTGCACAGACCTCTGGCCACGGAGGGCGTGTGATGATGAACTACTTTGAGCTGCTCTCGTGGTGACAGTGTTACACGGGAAGGGACACCAACACAACAGCTTCACACAGAGGTCCCCAGCATTCAAGCGATTCCAATACTGTGACCTCTGGGTACCTTTTAGCTGAGCCAGAGGACAATATGGAAGAAGGTCACAGGCAGGCACCTAGGGGCAACTCAGCAGCCACTCAATACCCTCAGCATCTAGAGAGCTGCCAAATTGAGGCGATGCTCGTTTCTAAGAAAGTGGGCCAGGACCACACCCTGAGCAGAGTGGTGAGCGCCAATGGGCAGTGAGGCTCCCATTGCTCCCATTGCTGCTCCTCCAGCTCCTGCTCTCACCCCAGCAACTTCCCAGGGACGGTCAGTATAAACGTGACAGCAGACGCCATCAGTAATGTGATTTAATTAAGAGATAATGACAATGAAACCAAAAATTGTGCTCTGCCTGCTTCATAGAGCCAACAGTAACACAGAGCTTTGGATATTAATGTATCATAATGTCATTGATTCGGGAGAATTACCGTATTTTTCAAATGCCTTCAAACTTTTATTTTCCTTCCATGGTCTCCAAGATTGCTCCAGCCCCTTTCACTGATTAGTTCCAGCTAAATCTGCCTTTTCTTACCAAAAGGAAAGATCATGCATCCTATTTTCTTTCTTTTTTTTTTGCCTTGCCAGCTGTCCAGGCTGCCCTTTTTTTTTTATTGTTGGGGATTCATTGAGGGTACAATAAGCCAGGTTACACTGATTGCATTTGTTAGGTAAAGTCCCTCATGCAATCGTGTCTTGCCCCCAGAAGGTGTGACACAAACCAAGGCCCCACCCTCTCCCTCCTTCCCTCTTTCTGCTATTCCTTCCCCCACCCCATAACCATAATTGTCATTAATTGTCCTCATATCAAAATTGAGTACATAGGATCCATGCTTTTCCATTCTTGTGATGCTTTACTAAGAATAATGTCTTCCACTTCCATCCAGGTTAATACAAAGGATGTAAATGCCCCGGCCCACGGGGCTAGTTCAACAGGGGCCTAGGGTAGGGGACCAGGGAGTGAAAAAGACAAGAGACACGAGGAAACAAGAGCAAGCCAGTATTCTGATCAAGCTCTGAAAACTTTATTTCTTAACAGATATTTAAATGCTCACGGGTAAGTTAGGGTGAGGGGTTTCTGACAACAGGTGTGATGTTTCTAGTGTCTGGAACCAAGTTCCTGGAGCCAAGGGTAACAATGCCCTACCCACCCATAAATACTTTCCAGCTGTGATAATCCTGATAATCTGGCTGTGAATATTCCTGATAAGCTTTTTCTTAGGTTTTGGCTCCCGGCATGTAAAGTCTCCATTTCTTTTAATAGCTGAGTAGTATTCCATGGTATACCTATACCACAGCTTGTTAATCCATTCCTGGGTTAGTGGGCATCAAGGCTGTTTCCACATTTTGGCGATTGTAAATTGAGCTGCAATAAACAGTCTAGTACAAATGTCCTTATGATAAAAGGATTTTTTTCCTTCTGGGTAGATGCCCAGTAATGGGATTGCAGGATCAAATGGGAGGTCTAGCTTGAGTGCTTTGAGGGTTCTCCATACTTCCTTCCAGAAAGGTTGTACTAGTTTGCAGTCCCACCAGCAG
>CAUYPK010087156.1:0-14579 GCA_963574355.1 Loris lydekkerianus | reverse complement strand
GGTTGAAAACCACTGGTCTAGGCTTTGAATGGACACACCACCATTGCTGTAACATTCTGTTAGCTAAAGTAAATTAGAAAGCCAGCCAACATTCAGGACTGGCCTCTACTAGGCATATACCCAGAAGACCAAAAATCACATGATAACTATTTTATGAGATGCAACCAAGGCAAAGGGAACTCCAAGGCATGGTCCACAGTCCCAGCTGGGGTATCAGCCCAAGCAGCCTTTGGCCTGACTGCACTTTTACACACTCAGCCCCCAACACGAGCACAAACTCAGAAAACATCCCTTAAAGGTGGGCAGAAGCTCAGAAGCAACAGAACCTGATCTCAGACTCCCTTGCAGTGAATACAAACATACTAAGGACTGATGACTGGAGGCTTTTTTTAAAGGACTTTTTTCTTTAATTCACAAAGCTTTGTCATATTTTATGAATGTTTCCTGTTGGCTTTTAACATCTGAATACCTTAGTGAAGACTCTGTTTCCAACCATTAATTATTTTTTTGTCATAGAAAAGGAAAGTCAAACCGAAGAGCAGGAAGGGTGTGCAGTGAAGCCCCTCCTGGCCTGGCTCATGCTCCCCGATTCTGCATCCTGAAAGTAATCACTGTTTAGCCTTTTGTGCCTCCTTCAGAGGCCATCTGTGCACATACAAGCACTTAAGAGTGCACTTCTGAAGTGCACTGCACAGTTTTCCATGTTCTGTTCTTTTTCCTTAAAAATGTAGCTTATAGAAAGTTCAAAATTCATCCCAGTAAGTTTCATATTTCTAGTATGCTAAAGTCTAAGAATCAAAGCCATATTTTGACAATAATGGTTAGATAAATGGAAAATGGACACCAATTCTCCTTTAAACAGAGTGGATGGAGATGGGAAAGGTGCTGTTTTGAATTGTGATGAAATGTCCCTCGCAGTTAGAACAGGAAGCAGACACAGGCAGCCTCCTTGCAGCCCTGGAACACAGTTTCATTCAGTACATGGTGACCATAAAGTGCCACCTCTCCAGCCTCAGTGCTGCCCCAGAGCAAGGGTAGTGTGTTCCTCTTTCATCAGCTTCTCTTCTGCAGTGCTTGACTCCAGGGAGGGGGCTGGGACAGCTCCAGATTCCAGTGGCATGTGGACACGGGGACACAAAGCTGGCCAGCGGCCCATGGCAACTGCATGTGTTCTCTGATAACATCCATATTTAACAATCAACATGAGGGACTTTTGGAGGGCAGTGAATTAAACATTGCTGCTTCCAGCTAACATCAAAGCTAAACGTACCTGGCACAGCTGTTTTGACACTGAAAAAAGAAAGATGTTTGGTGAAATGTCCTCGAATGAAACAGGCCATGGAACCAGGTAGTGAATGTCCTGGTTGTTCCAGGCACGGCTCTGAGTCTCACAGAGCCTGTTGTTTTTGCTGCAAGATCCCTGGATGTAGCGCCATGCTGTAATTCACACAGGTGGGCACCTCACAGGCCTCTAGGGAGAGAACCTCAAAGATTGTGCAGGATGCCCATGTCTGCTGCTCAGCTGTTGGTGCCTCGCTCATTCTCCTTCCCCAACAGTGGGCCTTTCTCAGGGCTGTCTTGCTGCTCTGACAAATGCTCTGTTCTTAGAAAAGGCTTCCCTGACCCCAAATATCCATCTCCAAAGAAGAATAATGAAATCTATGTTTCCCTTGTCTTTTAAGCACATCCTATTGGCTGTTTTATGAGGAGGGTGAGTACTCTGGCCAGAGAATGCTGTTATAGCCAAAAAATGATCAGGAGAACTCCAACAGTGGAAATACTGATATTGAGAAGACTTTAAACGAAGGGACTTAGTTGCCAAATCTGAAGGTGCTAGAATTAGGAGCCATGCTGAAATCTTAAAAAGGTCATATGGATCAATAAAATTGATTCAGCTGGGGTATGGTGGCTCACACCTGGAATCCCAAGAGGTGAAGGCAGGAGGATTACTTGAAGCCAGTTCAAGACTAGCCTGGGCAACATAATGAGACTCTACCTCTACATAAAATAGAAATATTAGCTGGGTGTGCTGGCATGCACCTATAGTCTCAGCTACTTGGGAGGCTGGAGGATCCCTAGGGTCCAGGAGTTGGAGGCTCTAGCAAACTACAATGATGCCATTGCATTCCAGCCTGAGGCAACAGAGTGAGATCCTGCCCGAAGAAAAATATTAATCTAAATCAGGCATTGACAATAGCTATAAATAGGACCACACAAAGTTAAAGAAATCTATTCATTCAACAAATATTTGACTCAAAACTTATGTGAGTTGGTAGCTGTCCTTGATGCTGGAGATAAAGCACTGGGTGGTAGAGATAGTTTTTGATTTCAAGAAGCTGATGAGGATGGTGGAGGGAGGGTGATTGGTGGAACCACACTTATAGTGCATCTTACAAGGGCACATGTGAAACTTAGTAAATGTAGAATATAAATGTCTTAACACAATAACAAAGAAAATGCCATGAAGGCTATGTTAACTCATTTGATGAAAATATTTCAAATTATATATAAAACCAGCACATTGTACCCCATGGCTGCATTAATGTACACAGCTATGATTTAATAATAATTAAAAAACCAGATGAATGCTTTGTCAGGGAAATGGACATAAATTCAAATAGTGTGGGCTCTGAGAAAAATGAAATGGAGAAACGTGCTATAGAGGTGTGTGGGAGAGGCAGGGGACAGTGCAGGGGGTGACATTGTAACTGAGACCTGACTCTTAGGTCATTTGTCAACCTGAGGAAGATCCTGACATAACACTACTTAGGAAGAGGAAAAATCAAGAGCAAAATTAAAATGGGACAAATGAGCTTGAAATCTTGGGATAAATAAAACAAATGAAAGACATTGTGGCTAAATCCAAAGTGAGAGAGAGGAGGTTGGAGAGGTTAGATTACACAAGACTTAGGTGGTTGAGGTGTGGAGGTTATCTTTTATTAGAAGCACTGCTTAAGGCCATTCAGGTGTTTGTGTATGGGAGTGATTGGCTTGATTTAAAGTTTTAAGAAGCCACTATAGCTACATGATGAGCAATGGACTCCATGGGCAACAGTGGGATACATTGGTGGATGCAAACATTGGGGAGTAGAACTTGGAGAAGCAGCAAGATATTTGCAGGTGTCAGATTAATTAAAAAGGAAGAAAGTAGCTTTGCAGTAGGGAAACCTGGCAGATAGCACCTTGATCAATTGTTCCATGTTCACCTCACCAGGGATTAGTCTTATTGATCATGTCATGACCTTGCTTTTGATAATAAAGCATAAGTCAGAATATGAAGAGATTTCAATAATTAACATTTATATACCCTATAAGAATGCTCCTGGATATATAAAACAAACCATAACTGATCTGACCAATATATCTTCCTACACTATAATAGTTGGAGATTTTAAAACCCCACTGGTAGTACTGGACAAATCCTCCAAGAAGAAACTAAACAAAGAAAGAATAGATTTCAATAAGACCCTAGAACAAATGGACTTAACAAATATTTGCAAAACATTTATCCTAACAAAACTGAATACACATTCTTCTAATCAGCCCATGGATCATTTTCCAAAATTGATCATATCTTAAGACACAAGGCTAACCTCAACACATTCAAAAGAATTGAAATTATCCCCTGTATCTTCTCAGAACATCATGGAATAAAAGTTGAACTCAACAGCAATAGAAATCTTCATACTCAAACAAATTAATGGAAACTAAATAACCTTATGCTGAATGATAGCTGGATCATAGATGAAATCAAGAAGGAGATCATTAGATTTCTGGAACAAAAAGATAATGAAGGCACAAACTATAAAAGCTGTGGGATATTGCAAAGGCAGTCTTTAGAGGGAAATTTTTAGCATTAGATGCCTTCATTAAGAGAATAGAAAAAGAGCAGGTCAGCAACCTACTGGGCTATCTCAGGCAACTGGAAAAGGAAGACCAATCCAATCCCACACCAGCAGAAGAAAAGAAATAACCAGAATTCGAGCAGAAATAAGTGAAATTGAAAACTAAAGAATTACTTGGAAGATCAGTGAAATAAAAAGATGGTTCTTTGAAAAGATTAATAAAATTGATAAACCCTTGGCTAGACTAACCATAAACAAAAAAATAAAATCTTTAATAACTATAATCAGAAATAATAAAGGGGAAATAACAACAGATACCACAGAAATAACAAAAAACTCAATAATCACTACAAAAAACTCTATTCCCAGAAATATAAAAATGTAGAGGAGATGGACAAATATCTGGAAGCACATCAGTAAAGCATAAATTCAGTCTAATCCCAAGAAAGCACCAGAGAGACCCAAATTGAAGGACATTCTGCAATCTAGCTGACCAAAACACCTCAACAATGCCAAAGTTATGAAAAATTGGGAAAGACTGATGGATTGTCAGAGTGGTGGAGACTTAAGAGATACAACAATTAAATGCAATTTGTGATTCCCAGATTAGATCCTCAAACAGAAAAAGTATATCAAGTAAAAAACTGGCCTGTCGTTTAGTTGATAATGTGTATAGACACAATATTGTCAATATTATTTTCGTGGTTTGGATAATTGCATTACTGTTATCTAGATTGTCAACATAAGTAATGACATGAGAAATACATATGAACGCTCAGTACTAAAAAAAAAAAAAAATTAAAATTTGCATTTTTGATTGTTTTTGTACTTGCTTTGAAATTTTCTGTTAGTTTAAAATTATTTCAAGATAAAAAATAAAAACTAACATAAAAATTCTAACATGAATAAAATGATAAGGCTCTGTAGTAGGCAGAATGATGGCTTCCCAAAGATGTCTCCGTCCTAATTCCTGGAACCTGTGGATATGTTACGTAGGTTACATGGCAAAGAAAAATTTAAGATAGAGGCTTGGCACCTGTAGCACAGTGGTTATGGTGCCAGCCACATACACTGAGGCTGGCAGGTTTGAGCCCAGCTGGGGCCTGCTAAACAACAATGACAAGTGCAACCAAAAAATAGTCGGATGTTGTGGCATGGGCCTGTAGTCCCAGCTAATCATGAGTCTGAGGCAAGAGAATTGTTTAAGCTTAAGAGTTTGAGGTTGCTGTGAGCTGTGATGCCATAGCACTCTACTGAGGGTGACATAGTGAGACTCTGTCTCAAAAAAAAAAAAAAAAGAAGAAAGAAGGAAAGAAAGAAAGAAAGAAAGAAAGATTAAGATAGAATTAAAGTTTGCTAGTCAGCTTATCTTAAAATAGGTATATTATCCTAAATCACCCAGGTGGAGCCAAGAGTCCTTAAAATTAGAAGAAGCGGGCAGAAGTATCCATCAGGAAAGGAGAGGTGAAGATGGAAGCTGCTCAGGTTGTATCACTGTGAGGTGGACTCACGGCCACTGTTGCAGGCTTTGAACATGAAGGGTGGGGCCAGAAACCCACAGAAGTGGAAAGACTGTGGAAGTTGGACCAGGGAAGGAAGTACATCCTCTCCTAGAGCCCACAGAGGGGGATGCAGCCACAGGAAAACAAAGATAGTACCACACTCCACACCAGCCCCATCACACACAGACCCCCAAAATAGTGGAAGAGATAATCCCTGCTCAAAAGTGGCTGTCAGTACTCAGGAGAGATTTCATTGGTGGTTTGAACACATGAGAGCCATGGAAATTAAATAGGCTTGATATTGTTAGAGGTGGAGCCAACAAAAGCCACCTCCCTAGAGGTGGAGCTCCGTGGGGTAGATATGGAGGGTGAGAGATGGGCAGGGCTCCAAGTGCACCCGGAAGGGTGGGGTGGACAAGTAAAAGAGAGGACTCGGGCTCTGGGCCTGCTCTTTTTAGGCAGCCCTGGAGAGCCATCCCTTGTCTCTGTGGTCACTGCTGCTTAACAATGCTGGGTGACCCTAAGTTTGGATGGCATTAATTTAATTGCATCCTTACCATAAATTTACTGTTTGGGTCCCACAGCCTCCTGCCTATCCAGAGCTAACAGTGCATCATTTTGGGCTAAATACTAGGTGCTCATCTTTGAGTATCTTGTACACAGCAGACATTCCTGACACTGTGGGGGGAAGAAAAGTGGGCATTGTAGAAATGACATGAGAGTAACATGCAGCACCCACGACCTCGCAGGGTCACCTGGTTTTGGTACCTGTGAGTTTGCTGCTGGATGAAGAGCAGGGTCCCTGATAGATCAGTCTCTGCATCTCTAGGACTTGCTGTAGGGCATCTAATAATGCCCAATAAATATTTGTTGAAGGATCAAGTCAAACCTCAATAGAGCAAAAACTCCCTGGGGAGTCAGAAACAGGACTGCAGAAAACTGTTCTCATCATGTGCTTTGTAGAACTGCAAGTGGAAGATTCTACTCTCATCTGTGCTTGTAAAACAGAAATTCCTCTGCTCAAAAATGCACTTGGTAAGGCGGCATATAAAATAATTTACATAAAACACAATTTACATTTCCCTTTTTAGTGGGAATTGTGCAGTATAGATTTTGTCAGAATTTCTGTTGTGTAAATGTCTTGCTTATTTGACATGAAATACTGACAGTGACGAAGATAACACATTAATAAAAATCATAGCACATCACACCCAAGAGACATTCCTGACAAACTGGTTAAGGTTAATGACTGCTGGGAATTCAAAGAGCATTTTAGATTAGTCATTTTGTAAGAAAACTTGAAAGGCCCTGAATTCTCACAGTTCCTATAAGAAAGACACTTAATATGTTTTTCCCCAAATTTGAGGACATTCATAGAAACATACATGACATTAGAAATATTGATTTGTAAAGCTGAAAGAAACTCTTCTAAACTATCAATAATGAAAAAGTTGACCTACTAGAGTGAAGTATCTTTCAATTTCTTTACTAATTAAAGCAGTTATAAAATCATGGTCATGATGGATTGAAGCCAAACAAGGCGGAAAAAGATACTATAGTGGTGGCTTATGCAGTTAGTGAATAAAAGCATTCTGCCCTATTTTATAGATTTTGTGATGTTTGGAGTATTTTCCTGTTTTTGACAGTTTGTAACTTGATTTCTCAATTTACATAAATATTCAGTAATTTTATGCACATAATTTTGTATTTATTTTCTTAGACATGCGTTTCCTGGCCCCATTGCAAAAGCTTGGACTTTTTGCAAAAGCCCCATTGCAAAAGTCCTGTAGACTCTGCCTCTGCTCCCTCATCCCATGGTTTCCAGGCATTCTATTCCCTTTCTCTCTGTTCTGTCTCCTCAGGGTCTCTGGGGGTGGATCTCAGCTCAACTCAGAAAGTGATATTTCTCTGGTTTTCATGAAGGATGCTGTGATGGTTAATTTCGTGTGTCAACCTGACTGGACTCAGGGATGCTTATGCAGCTGGAAAGATGTCATTTCTGGGGGTGCCTGTGAGGGTGTTTAAGAAACTAGCACGTGAATTATGAGAGTGAGTAAAGCAGATTCATCCTCCCCAGTGAGGGTGGGGCTTCATCTAATCTGCTGAGAGAGTGAATAGAACAAAACAGTGGAGGGTTTCATAGCACATTGTACCCCATACATGCATTAATGTACACAGTTGTGATTTAATAAAAAAAATACATAAAATAAAAATGGTGGAGGGCGGATAGATTCTCACTCTTCTGAGCTGGGACATCCATGATCATCTGCCCCTGGACATTGACACTCAAGTTCTTGGGCCTTCAGATGAAGACTGAGAGTTATGACATCAGCTCCTTGGGTCCTCAGGCCTTGGGTTTAGACTGGAACCAACCACTGGCTTTCCCAGGTCTCTAGCTCACAGGTAGCAGTTCGTGGGACTTCTCAGCCTCCATAATCATGTGTGTAAATGCTCATAATAAATCTCCTTCTATGTATAGCTATGTATATCCTATTGGTTCTGTTTTCCTCGGGAAGACGAAAGCTGATACCTTCAGTGATTTTTCCATAAATTGTTAAATTTTCCGCAGATGTCCAGGGCTCCAGGGAGGGTTTTGTGGTCCTCTCATGGCCTCATGCTCTTTCATTGCTCCACTCTTTGGCTTTGCCTTTGCCCCTCCCAAAACAGCAAGGACAGAGCTCCTTGGACCTCATGAGAATGGATTCCACCCACATCCAGGACAGCCAAAACTGACCTGTATGCACAGGCACCTCTACTTCTGAAAATATTGAGTTATAACTTAATACCTTAATGAGTGCAAATCTTAATTATACAACTCAATGTAAGTTTGCACCTGTGCACCCCAGCAAAATCCTGCATGAAGTCAAAATACAGAACCTTTATAGATCTCCCCAGATATCCCTGGTTCCTGGTCTCCATAATTCCCATCCCAGTTAGCCTGTATCTTCTCTTCTCTCACCATAAATCATCTGCTCACCTTTGGGCTTTTGCGATGTACCTGTGCTTTTACATTCAGCTATGGTTCATCCATCTTTGTGGTTGAGCAATATTCTACAGTATAAGTATATAACATGTTTATTCCCCTATCCATGGACATGTGGGTCATTTCTAGTCTTGGGTGATTATGAATGAAGTTGCTGTGAACATTCTCATCTGTAAGTTAGCGAGTATATGCTGTCACAAATTTTTCCAGTTGCTTTTTCTGTGGGTAGACATCTGCTTCATCACTGGCACTTTGAAGGGACACCCCCACACACACATCCCTACCCCCGCCCAAAGCCAACAAACTTAGTTTCCTCTCCAAGAAGAATTCTGGGGCAAGCTATTAATGTAATTGTATTTCCCCTCCTCATTACAGCTAAGTGACTGCTTCTGTGGCTAATCCTGGGAAGGAGACAGGAAGAAAATGGAGTGTTTACCTTTGGGATAAAGTACACCCTGACAAGGCTGAAGGTGGGGAGCATGTCTGGATTCTATTAATGATGCTTCGTGCTCTTTAGAGATCCACAGAGGCCATCATGCAAATACTCTCAGAAATCACGTGACGGGTTCCCGGAAGCATTTTCATTTTCTGAGGAATTACATACTTTGACATTTGAAAAATTGAGACAGCTGAGACACTGTCGTCTATGAGAAGTCATGTGGGATCAATGGGGTAAAAAGAGAGAAGGTGAGGAGATGTTCTGGATTCCATCCACCTTTTCAGAATTTAGTAAGAACTAGCTCAGCCTTTCTGAGCTATCCCAACATGAGCACACAATTCCTCTAACTTAGTGCTTTTTACTCTTCCTGTGATAAAGGGTTTTGTTGTTGTTGTTGTGTATTTTTTACTGAGACAGAGTCTCACTTTGTTGCCCAGTCTAGAGTGCCGTGGTGTCACAGCTCACAACAACCTCAAACTCCTGGGCTCAGGTGATCATCCTGCCTCAGCCTCCCAAGTCACTGAGACTACAGCCCCCCACCATTACAACCCCCAGCTATTTTTTCTATTTTCAGTAGAGATGGGGTCTTGCTCTCACTCGGGCTGGTCACAAACTTCAGAGCTCAAAAAATCCTGATGCCTCAGCTCCCAAAGTGCTAGGATTATAGGCATGAGCCATTACAGCTGGCCTGTGATAGTTTTTTGGTTTTGATTTTTCAATTTCCAACCCAGTGTAGGCTGACAGTTGTGCAAAATCCCATTAAAATGTGTCTGCAGAATGTGATGACATTGGATGTTGAATTGCTGTAAATGTTTCTAAAAGCTCCCTCTCCTCTTCTGCATCTGAGGACCATCACGTACCTCTGGGCTGGTGCACAGAACACACTTTGCATAGCGTGGTGAAGTGGCCAGTTCCTGGGCCAGAGGGCTCCTCTTGGAATAGGGTGCACCTGCCCCTCCAATTTTCCCTGTAAGTTTATGAAGCATTTGGGGCAGGTGTCCAACTGAAGAGCGTTCTGAGTGCAGGGAGGGAAGCCATGCCCAACCCAAGCCTGTTTGTGAGATGTTGGGGCCTCGGATTCCATCCATCCTCATGATTCTCTACCTGTAGGTTTTCCCAATACATATTCCTTTACTTTTGTTTGAGTCACATGTCTTTAAAATTAGCCCAGGGAAAACATATAGGGAAGTCAAACCCACTGATGTCAATATCTTATAAATCTCTCTCTACTTATATCTTTGTATCCATATTCATACCCTGTCTGTGGCATCTGTCTCAGTAGACTTCCAAAGCCAGTAAAAAATGTTTGGGTGGCTCTGTGACCTTGGGCTATGGCTTCCCTTCTCTTCCTCAGTTTCTCTTTTTCTAGCAATGATTCTGTTTGCATCTCTTGGCTCTTTGGATCTCTCCCATCTCAGAGGACACCCAAGGAAGGGATACCCATTGTAAGCAGCAGAGAGAAATGCTACAGTGGGTTCCTTCTCTCTTAATTAGTGCAGATCATATCTCATGTACACTAACCCACTCACAGCTACGAACATCCCATCTGCATCAGAGGGATTTGGCTAATTGAGGAACAAAAATATGCCAGGACCGTCAGGGTGGTGGGTGAATGGTATGGGAATAATCACAGTACAAGATGTATGCATTTTGCAGGAATTTATGTCGTATATTGAATTAGCATTCCTTGAATTAATGCCGGCTTCCATTTGAACGCATTTTTCAAGGGTCTGATAAAATGAGGTAGTAATGCATGGTTTCCTTCTCCCTTGGTAGCATAACATTTTTAAATTAACAAAGAGCTTTCCTCCTCATTATTAGCCTCAGGCAATTACAAACAAGCAGCCAGGTTCTCCATGAAAGGATATGGTGGTAGTGCTAACAGACCTGTCACTGGGACTCCGAGACGCCCAGGGTGGTGAAGAGGGTGTCACGGCTCTGGTGGTACTGGGAGTGTGACGCTCTGCATTTGGGGATGATAACTAAGCAGGAAGGACGCAGTCTGAATGAACTTGTTGGCTTCTGAGAAACCTTTAGAAGGAAGACCTGTAGTGCCAAGGCACAATGGACCTGCCCACCAGTCATGAAGGTCACAGAGAGAGAAAAAGAGAGAGAGAGGTTGATTCATAAAATGAACAAACACGTCGGCTTCAGGCTTTCCTGTCATACTGATATGAAAATATACCCAAAGCACACATTTCCTTGATTAAGTTTCTGATATAATCCTCGCATCCAAAGAGCACTTTATTGCCTCACTTTACGATATTTTAAAGGAAGAGAAGCATACACTGGTAGCACCGCACAAACACTTTGTGCCAAGTGCCTCACTGGCCCCAAAGCCAAACAAGTCCAGAGCAGCTGAGACTAATTTAGTTACAGTGTGACACAATAGCAGTCAGAAGTGGGTAGTCTTGGCGGCTGGCCACGGCTTTCAGCAGGCCCAGAAGGTTTCCCAAGAGTTAAATTTTGGTCCTTATTCATGTACAAATGAAAGCAAGCCAAACACACAAGAAAATCTGCTGTTTAAGGACAAGGTAAACAACACCCTCTCTGGGCACTTGCTAAATGTTGGGGCTTTAAAAAAAAAACACTTCTACATTTTTCTTTCTTTCTTTCTTTTTTTTTTTTTTAAAGGCAAGCATAGAACAAAGTTTATTGAGGAAGAGAAAGGTAGGTTTACAGAGTAAGAACAAGATTAAGCTTATAGAGTAAGATATGTTTGCTGTAGACAGTGAATGGGCCTCCATTGCCAGGGCAAGTAGGCAAAGAGGCAAGGAGGCCCCTTTCCCATTTTTCATCTCAGGATTTTGAGCAGGTTGAAAGGAATACTACCTCAAAGCCAGGAAAGAAAGAACAAATTCAGCAAGACCATGGTAGGGCATTTGCCTAGATTGGTGTGCCTAAGTCTCTGAATGCAAGATTACCAGCTGACCAAGAAGCAGAGGAGGCCTCTCAACACTGACAAAAATTGACTCTTGACACACATGGGGGGTGGAGACAAGATGGCTGACTGAAGCCAGCTTTCCACAGAGGCTCACATCCAGAAGGAGAGTTAAAGGACAGAAATTTAGCAAGTAACCTGGTGGATTAGAGCTGCATCAAGAGAGAAGGTTGAAGAATTCACATCAACCCCACTGAGGCGAGCTGCAATCCCAAGGATACAAACACAAAGTACAAAATCCATCACCAAGCAGATGGGAGTCCCCTCCCCCATGAGAATGGCTCGGAGTGCCCCACAAACAAATGAGCAGAGTTCAAAAGTCCTCCCACTACACTCCATGGAAGAGACCCTCTAAAAACTGGACCTACATCCCCTACTAGGGTGCCATGGCATTCTCCTGCCAGGCATAAACCTGTATAGAACTGTATATATTCTCTACCTGCAATTCTGAGCTCCCAGCACTCCCCTTCACTCTCACTCTGTGGTCTGGAGGCCTGTCCCCCAGGAGTCCAGATTCTTGGGTGATTTCTTGAGGGGTGTGGACAGGGCCTAAACTGCAGCTGGTCAGTGCTGATTCTGTGGCACGGGAGTGAGGAGAGGACGGTGGGCTGAGAGGGAACCACACCAGAGCAGCGGTGTCCCGAGGTGCAGAGCAGCAGCAGTTTTTGGCAATAATAGAGCTCACTCCCAGATATTCCAAAGCCACACCCCCTGTCTCCCTGGGCAAGCAGAAGAGGCCAGGCATCCTCTCAGGTGGCAAGCACCGAGGAACAGATATGGGACAGAAACACAAGCCCCATGAGTAAAGGGTTTGCCTGAGGTGGTACCGGCCTGGGTGAAGCATGGGGACTAGAAAACGCAAAGTAGAGCCAGAAAATTCAGGGCAGGGAGGACCCAGAGGACCGCTTTACTGACCCTAAGATGCACCCGGCCCTCAGGGGATCATCAGCCTATAGACAAAGGAAGGCAGAAAGCTAGAAATGAAAACTAACTGAATATAAACCTACAAGAGCAAAGACAGGGCCTGAGGCGCAGGCTCTGGGAACTCTAAACAGCTTCTCTTCTTCAGGGGACAGAAACAAATTCCTGCACAGTTGTTCTGTTCTGTCCTGTCAGTAACATCAGTCAGGGGCAGGGCTAGAACTGAGTGAACATCCCCCAGCCTCCATCAAGTGCCCAAGGTTGAGGCCTCACCTCCCCCTGCTGGATAGAGGCAGAGTGCAGTGGCCTGGCTGAGCAGATATAGGATTCCTTGTGATTCAGGCAGGTGCAAACTCCTGGAGTATCTGTTCACTACAGGTAAATGGGTCACAGCCCTGTGGGGCTATCAGTGACTGGGTGTGACAAAGGTGCAAGGTGGGGAAGGAGGCATCAATATTCCGAGACTAATCTATTTGCTTGGTGGGTCCTCCTGACTTCATGGAGCAACGGATCAAGTCATATCTGAGTTGTCACCAGACCCCCTGCAATCCAGTTGCCAGAGACCTTTTGAACTCTCCCACCTGAGACAGGTGCTGACTGAGACAATGAATTTGGACCTGTTGAACTGGGCCAATCACCCAAGGACTATTCAACTGGTGCCCTGGGTGTGTGGTTGTAGAAACGTTTGATTTTCCTTTTCCAATTGTTGCCTGTGGGGGGAGGGGTGACTTAATTGCTGGTATTTATCCATACCTGATACTTCAACCCAGAGTAACTGTATCACTAGGGTTGGACAGAGAACAGCAGAAAACAAGACAGAACCACTTAGCCCCACCACACCAAATAGGTCCCACTTTCTCAGGCCATATCACTGTATGGGCCCTCAACAAAGCTCCAGGTTAAAAATCAACAGCCCAAAAATAATCATGGTGTGGATTCAGTAGAAAAAGTATGGTAACATAATTAACCAGAATATAAAACCCCCCCCCCCCCAAGGTAAGATATGGCAGATGTAACTGAAGATCCCATTCATAAACAGCTGGCCAAGAGGTCAGAAATTGAATTCAGAATTCGGATTGCAAATAAGATTAATAGAATGGAGAAAAATTTGGAATTAGAAATTTGAGGAGCAATTCAAAAGTCGAAATTAGGAATTTGAGGAGAAATTCAAAAGTAGTCTCAAGAATTTAATGAATTTAAAGAGAAAACCACCAAAGATTTTGATGCATTGAAGCAGGAATTTGCAGCCCTCAAAGATCTGAAAAATACAGTAGAATCACCCAGTAACAGAGTGAAGCAAGCAGAAGAAAGGATTTCTGACATTGAAGAAAAAGCCTTTGATTGTGGCAGGCACCTGTAGTCTCAGCTACTTGGGTGACTGAGGCAAGAGAATTGCTTAAGCTCAAGAGTTTGAGGTTGACAGGAGCTGTGGCACCATGACTCTCTACCCAATGCAACAGCTTGAGGCTCTGTCTCAAAAAAAAGTTTTAGTTTGTAACATGTCATATATTAAAATAGGCTTTTTTGGTGTACAGGTCTATGAATCGTCGTACATATATAGATTTGTGTAACCACTACAATCAGGATATAGACAAATTTGATCACTCCCCCAAAACTTCCTTCTGCTATCCTTTATGGTCACCTCTTCCTCTCACCTTGACCTCCTAGTCAACTTTCTCTCTCTCTCTTTCTCTTTCCTTCCTTCCTTCCTTCCTTCCTTCCTTCCTTCCTTCCTTCCTTCCTTCCTCCTTCCTTCCTTCCTTCTTTCTTTCTTTTCTCTCTTTATTCCTCTCTTCTCTCTCTCCCTTCCTCCCTCCCTCCCTTCTTTCCTTTGTTTTGAGACAGGGTCTCTGTCTATTGCCTAGGTTAGGGTGCAATGGCATCATTCTGGGTCACTACAACCTCAACCTTCTGGGCTCAAGAGATCTTCCTACCTTACTCTCCAGAG
>CAUYPK010087155.1:0-14546 GCA_963574355.1 Loris lydekkerianus | reverse complement strand
TAGCAAAGTATCCCAGGAATGGAAGAAAAAGTACCCAATGTACTCAGCCCTACTATGAAGGTAAACTATAGCTTTCACATGAAGGCTATAACCCAACTATACCACAAGACTATGAGGAAAGGACCAAGGAAGGGGAAGGGTGGGGGGAGGTTTGGGTGGAGGGAGGGCGATGGGTTGGGCCACATCTATGGTGCATATTTTTATCTATAATAATAATAAAATAATAATAATAATAATAATAAAAAAAAAGAAAAAATACGAAAATACTTGTACACAAATGTTTATAGCAACTTTATGTAACAATTCCAAATTGAAATCAACCCACATGTCCATCACAAGGTTAAAGAATCAGCAAATTGTGGTACCTTTGTACCATGAATTATTACTAGCAATAAAAAAGAACAACCAATACATGCAAAAATGTGAATATATTTTTAAAAGTCATTGGATCTGTGTCTTTTAAAATAAATAATAAGTGTAGGGAAAAAGTCAAACACAAAAGAGTAAATACTGTATAATTTCATTCACAAAAATTTTAGAAGCAGCAAACTACTACAATGAGAGGAAACAAATAGGTGTTTACCTGGTGGGGGGATTTAGTGCAATGAGGCATAAGGGAACTTTTTAGGGTGATGTTCTGTATCTTGATTGTGGTAATGGTTACAAGGATGTATACATTATCTAAATACAAAGAAATATACACTTAAAATGGATATATTTTGTACATTGTATTGCATGTAAATTTTGTCTTATTATAAGTTGAATTTTAAAAAGCCGTGATCCACAGTGTTAATTATTAAAGTCCTGTTTATAATTGTTTCCAATTGAAGGACAACCTAAATGTCCTTTAATGAAGGATTAAGTAAATTAACATAAAGCATTATGTAGCCCAGGGGTCCTCAAACAGAGGGCCACATGAGGCGGTGTGATTGTATTTGTTCCCATTTTGTTTTTTACTTCAAAATAAGATATATGCAGTGTGCATAGGAATTTGTTCATAGTTGTTTTTTTTTTAAACTATAGTCCGGCCCTCCAACTGTCTGAGGGACAGTGAACTGGCCCCCTGTTTAAAAAGTTTGAGGATGCCTGATAGCCCTTTAGAAACATATTAGGCTGAGTGTGGTGGTTCATGTCTATGATGCCAGCACTTTGGGAGGCCAAGGCAGATGATTGCTTTTAGCTGGGAGTTTGAGACCAACCTATGCAACATAGTAAGACTAGTACCTGTGGTCTTAGTAACTTGGAAACTAAGATAGGAAGATCACTTGAGCCCAGGAGTTCCAGATTCCATTGAGCCATGATCATGGCACCACATTCTTGACAGGATTGACAGAACAAGACTTTGTCTCAAGCAAAACAAAAAATATTAGACAAAAAAATTATTAACCTGGAAAACATATTTGTACTTTTTTGATAAATGAAGGAAAAAGTAAAACAAAACACCTAACAATCTAAGTCATGTAGTAAGCCATGACTGCTTTTCCTTTCTGGTACAGTTTTTTGTTTTCCCTACAGTTAGTAATTGTTTTTCCTTTTCTTTGTTTTCTCCTTACTTATTCCTAATTGAACTTCAAACTTAGTCCTGATTATCTAAATCTGCACTGCTCAAAAATTAAAATAAATTATTATTATTTCTTTTTTTGAGACAGTCTCACTGTTGCCCCGGTAGAGTGCTGTGGTACCTCAAACTCTTGGGGTTAAGTGATTCTCTTGCCTCAGCCTCCCAAATACCTGGGACTATAGGTGCCCGCCACAACACCCAGCTATTTTTTGTTACAGTTGTCATTGTTGTTTAGCTGGTCCAGGCCGGGTTCAAACCCTCCAACCTCTGTGTATGTGGCTGGCACCGTAACCACTGTGCTACGGGAGCCGAGCCAAAATAAATTAATTTTAATTAAATAAATGATAAGTTCAGTTTCTCAGTCACATTAACTACATTTCAAGTGCTCTGGCTAGTGGTGACTGTATTGGTACTAATACAGAATATTTCCATCATCACAGAAAGTTTTAATGGAAAATGGTAGTCTAAATTGCCTCTCATTTATTTTGCAAATAACAATTTCATCCTCACTGAAAAATGTCTTCTGTAATTTTTTACCTTTGACTAAATCTCTCTGTCTGGTATTGGGCTCTCATCCTGGAATCTTTCTCCACAAACTTCAAAGGAATTCTTTGCTCTTTTCCTGTGTTAGAGCTCTTGTTCCTTATTCTTGGTTTCCCCTCTCATTTTGGTGGAGCATATCCTCTGATAACTTCCTTAGAAAGGATTGCATGGAAGGTAAGTTATTGAGATCTTACAAGACCTAAAAATATTATTATTCTACCTTTATACTTAATTGAGAGTCTAGGTGAAAATTAAAATTAAGGAGGACAATTATTTTTCATGTTAATTCTTGAACCATCGTTCCTCTGTCTCTATCATCCAGTGTTGCTGTTGAGAATTTCCAAGCTATTCTGATTCTGAGTCTTTGTGCATTATCTGTTTTCTCCTGTCTGGAAGCTTTTTCCTCAAGGTTCTGAAATTTCATAATGGTGTGCCTTAATGTAGGTCTATTTTTATCCATTATTTGTGCTAGGAACTCAGTGACCTGTTTCAAACTGGTAACTCAGATACTCCTTCGTTCTGGAAAATTTTCTTGAACTATTTCCATGATGAAAATTATGTACCGTCAGATTTCTCTGTTCTTTTCTTTCTAAATCTCCCAATATTTTATCCCAGGATGGGAGAGGAACAACATTTGGGCCTACTTAGGTGGGGAGAGGATCTTAGGATTCCAGCTGCTTCATAAATATCTTTCAATAGGTCTTGTTTTAGCTTCTCTACCCACCGTCTTTATCCTTCTTCCAAAAGTTCCTGATACTGGAAATTCTTTAGAATGATGTACATTTAGTTAGTCCGTGGTTTGGTCCACTGCTGGTTTAGGTTTTTCAGGTCAAAAATTTCACTGCTCTTGAGAAATGTGAGCAGTGAAAAAAAATTAAATAAATAAAATTTCATTGCTGCTATTCTCCCTTTTATTCTTTCTGCCCTTTTGGATCTTTGACTTTTAAATAAATCTCTTTAATGTCATTCTACAGGGCTTTGGGTAGAAAACTAAATAAATGTGTATGTCAATCTGTCATCTTTATCTGGAAGTCAGTAAATACATACATTCCTAAAAATATAAATATGTCAAGAGTTAGTTTATGACAAGCAATGCATTTTTTCCTGAAGCATTTTGGTCTGAAGAGTAAAAATTATGTTACTTGCCTCATATAGGATTCCAGAGAATTGGTAGAGTATTGCTTAAGAGTTTAAATACAAAAATATTCATAGTATCCTAAAAATACTACAGAACTGTATTTAAGAATTTAAGTTAATGGCTTGGCACTTGTAGCTCAGTGGCTAGGATTCCGGCCACATACACCAGGGCTTGAACCCAGCCTGGGCCTGCCAAACAACAATAAAATAGTCAGACGTTATGGCAGGTGCCTGTAGTCCCAGCTACTTGGGAGGCTGAGGCAAGAAAATCACTTAAGCCCAACAGTTTGAGGTTGCTGTGAGCTGTGACACCACAGTACTCTACTGAGGGTGACATAGTGAGACTCTATCTCAAAAAAAAAAAAAAAAAAAAAAGGCAGCACCTGTGGCTCAGTGGGTAGGGCGCCAGCCCCATATATTGAGGGTGAAGGGTTCAAACCCAGCCCTGGCCGAACTGCAACAACAAAAAAAAATAGCTAGGCATTGTGGCAGGCACTTGTAGTCCCAGCTGCTTGGGAGTCTAAGGCAGGAGAATTGCGTAAGCCCAGGAATTGGAGGTTGCTGTGAGCAGTGTGACACCACGGCATTCTTTTTTTTTTCTTTTTTTTTTTTTTTATTGTGTGGGGAAGGGGCAGGGAAAGAAGGCGGGAGATGAGATGCGTGACAGGGTTGGGCCAATGGCATGGTACCACGTTGGCTGTATCTAGGTAGAGGCAGTTTCAGGCCAGGCCTTGCTGAGTCATTGCTACGGGGAAGTAGCTTGATGGATCTACTTCTAGTCAGGCTCGGGAAGTTGCACTAGGCCTCAGGCACATGGCAGGGCCCAACAATTCCCTCTTTTGTTTTTTGTATGGTGGATAAACATAGCCCCTGTCTTAGGTTGCCTGCTCTTGCAGTTTCAGTTTTACCCATCATGGGGATACAAACATCAATGGTTTGGTCCCTGTCTTAGGTTGACTGAACGCAGAGTGATCTTAACCATCTTTGGGTACTATGAATGTAATCCACCATGCAGCCTCGCCATATCCTGTCTTAGGTTGTCCCAGCTTTGGGAGTCTTACCCATCATTGGTGCTATGGAGGGCAGTGAAGAATAATAGTTAGATTCTTGGTTAATGAGCCTGTGATATTGGACCTCGACCTGATTTAACCAGCAAGGATTATATATCCTTCCAACTTAGTGAAAGTTTATAACACCTATAAATGAGTATGGTTCTCATCATTTTCTCTGATACTTAGCTTATATGAGACTAAAAACAAACAGTGAAATTTCTTCCCATTGGAAGCTCCCTGCTTCCCAATTATGGTACACAGTGAGTATGACAGTCCTTTTCTTTATAAGAGACACTACTAATTCAATGGATGCTTAAAGACTAGGTTTGGGTACATCCAGGGGAAAAAAGTTGCATTGTATCAAAAGACAATCAGTGTGTTGTTCAAGAAGGTACCGTATATACTCGAGTATAAGCCGAGCTTTTTTGGCACAAAATTTGTGCCGAGTTCAGATTTTTCGGCACAAATTATGTGCCGAAAAAACTCGGCTTATACTCGAGTATATGCGGTAAATCTTTACCAGAATGTATATGTTTGACCAAGTTCAGGGATAAAAGTTTGTCTAGTCTCTGTGTATGCAAATTAATAATGATGTCAACTGCAAAGAAAGCAGGTTAGGAGAGAGTGTGCAAGGTCAGCCTGTAATAACCTAGTACATGCGAAGAAGTGGTGAAAAAGCTGATTTTTGACCTGCTTGATTTTAATTCCAATATCGTCAACATTTCTCTCTTATATTGAGGGAGAGATGTGGTAACAGCATAACTTAAATAGGCCCTATAACAAAACAGAGATTTTTGCCAACCTTTTTCTCCTATACTGAAGTGGGGATAACAAAATACAGAAAACTTTGTTTTTTTAAAAAAGTAGTTCATGTGTTTTATTTTGTTGCAATTTTACTTTTATATACATATTATTTTACATGGAGCACATCAAAATACTTGGCAGATACTTTTGAGATAGTTTTGGTTTGATTATACTCATCTACCAAAACATCTGATTATTATAATGAGTTTTCCATTTGGGGTTCATGATCTGCTTGCTAAGAATAGGAAGACACAAAAAAATTGAACTCCTTAACTTGATAATGAATATCCTCTTTATCAGACACATAAAAAAAGATTTTATGAAAAGTAATTAAATAAAACTGTGCACATATGTTTATCAATGATTTATGACAGATTAGTGAATTTAAAATATGTAATAGATGTATACCAAGGAGTACTACTTAGCCATAAAAATGGTGAGCTAGTACCTTTTACAAAAACCTGGATGGAAGTGGAGGCCATTCTTCTAAGTGAAGTTACACGAGTAAAGAAAAAGAAACATCACATATACACACTATTAAACCGGAACTAATTGATCACACCCATACACACATTTAGTAGTAAAACTCAACAGATAGCAAGCAAGTGAGAGAGGCCGAAAGGGAAGAAGTAAGTTCACACCTAACAGGGAAGATGAACAATATCCAGGCGAGGGACACACGTATAACTTTGACTCAAACTGTGCAAAAGCAATTTATGTAATCAAAACATTTCAACCCCCCATAATATTCTGAAATAAAAAAACAAACAAGATTTTATAAAATGATTTAAAGTATAAGAAATATTTTTAAATGTCAGTGCAAGAATGGTGATACATTTAGAAATTAATCTATGAATTTTCATTTTATAGGAAAAAAAGTATTTTTGTTTTCAGCTAAAAATAAATGCTTGTTGTAGAACTTACGGCCTTAAGATTATGAGTGTTCTTTTGTATCTGTGATTATTTTTCTCTACCTGTTAATCTTCCAAGATAAAATCGTTTCTGTTAGGCCTCGTGGCCTCAATTTGTCCTTGGTATACTGCCTTAGAAGCAGAATCGTAGGGAATTGCACATCCTTAGATGTTACATCCTTAAACATTTGCCAGCTTAACTTGAATTTCACAAAGTTAGTTACTAAATATAATGGGAAAATGATGTTATATGAGGGATGCTGGAGGACGCCACAGGATTAACTTGAAAAGAAATAATGGGGAAAAAGAATCAGCAAAGGAGCTGGATGGGGCAAAATGAGCATGACCTCTGCAACCAGATCAGGGAGAGTTCCAAAGAAGAAGATATCATGGGCTTCTGATAAGGCTGAGTGTGATTGGTGCACACGCAGATTAGGTCAGGATTCCAGCAATCTCACGGAGCTAATGTGTTTCTGGTTTCAATTTAAAGACACAACTTCTACGCTATCAGGTACTTGAACATCTTTTAGTTTTGGCTCTATTCTAATTTATTTGTTTGGTGTTACTGATGAGTCAGACAATAGTCAGACAATTACAGTCACTTGAAGTAATCACGTGCTAAGAACTAGGAAAAATCAATGGATCCTCTGTGGACAATGGTAGGATTTAAGATGGTTTTATTCTCAGAATTTGAAAGTACCTAGCATTGGGTGTAAATTGAGGATAATTACAGTGAAAAAAAATCTATTGTCGTGAGTATAGAGTAGCATGAATGAGATTGGTGAGGAGATAATAAACACATAAAAAATTATGAATGTTGACAAGATCATGCTGCTGTTAAAGAAAAGAGAAAGCTGATGAGCTAATGGAAGGGGAGAAAGTCTAGACACTGAAAAAAAAGGAGGAGGAGCAATGAAATGGTTTACTCCCAATTAAGCACAAGAAGAGAGTTACACATTTTCTACACCACATACTCATTTGCTCCCGATTGCTAGCGAGCAGCCATTGGTGTTGCTTCTATTGGCACAGAATGTCATCTTCCTAAAGGAAGCGGCATTAACTTTTCTTCCATTAACTTTTCTTCCTCCTTCTACTCTGAACACCCTAGTCTGAATTACAGGCAAGAAGTAGTTCAACATGGCTGATATTAAGAAATAGAACCATCTAGAAGTACTTTATTTCTTATGCACAGCATACTATTCTTAATTATGATGAAATATTCATCAATATATACCAATATATTTCATCATTCTTTTAGCATACAATCATTAAATTTTACTTTGCCTCATATAACATGCTCAGTTGTTTGCTCATGACTTTCAATTAAATTTAAAAAAAAAAGTGTTTTAAACACAAACCCATTCAATTGTACCATATGTAGCTGATTAATGGTGAATCAAGTTCATGTATAATTTGTCTTGTTTTGATGCTTGTTACAAATATCAATTTACATTTAGTACCTGGATACATCACAATCCTCACCCTACCCCATTGAAGGCAATTGCAATATCATGCGTCCTAAACGTCTTAATCAGCCAAATATTTCTGAATAATTATTAGTGATGCGGAATGATGTTGTAAAAAATAAGTATTACTTTTATATTTTAGATTTCTCACATAAAATTTCTTACCTTGCCTACATATTGTGTGTCTGTACCTGTGTATTCTTCCAACAAGAAGAACTGATTCCACATCCAGCCTCGCTTGGTGCGATGTAGAATTTTACCACCATCTTTTGTCAGACCCACTATCTTTTCTCTTGGCAAATGACTGTTAGCTTTCTCTTGTTGTGGGAGGGTGTCAACCATATGGAACAGGTAAGTCCAGATGAATAATAGTAGGTAAGTCCTCATTCTCTGTGGCTTCCTCAAGATGTAGGATTCAATTTATTGTCTCTCTCCTGAAGAGTAGAGGGAGAAAAATGGCTCTATTAGGTTATGTGGCACATTTGCTAAACCTCAAAAACTTATTCCATATATTATTTTGATTTTATAAATAACACACGTATGCTATATTACATTCTTTTCCTATCAGTAGATTACAAAAAGCTCATTTATCACATAGATATCTAGAGTGACATACATAACCCAAGTAATCTAAACAACAATTTAACAGTTAATTGTAAAATAACTGTATTATGATCAGATAAATGTGAATATATCTGTAATTTAGAAAACTAAATATTTTGAAAAAATAAGCTCAAAAATGTGTCAGTTATCACATTAAATATTCAAAATCCCTTAGGAATAATAAAAGTAAAATGTGCATTAATACATACATATATGTAAGAATTTTATACTTTTAAAGATCACTATCCTCTGTCTGTAATCTACCACTTTTCACAAGATATTTCATCTCTTCTGCCTCTTCCTCCTTTTCTTTATTCTTCTCCCCTCTTTCTCCTTTTATAATAGGCTTAAATGTTTCCTTAAGGAAAATGAAGTGGCATCAAATATATTTAGAGTTGTGTCTTATAATACTTACCATACTTAGCATGTTGGTTCTTTATAATTGATAACAAAAATAATTAAAACATTAAAATATCTATTTATTTCCTAAAATAATATGAAAACAGGTATACAAAACTGATATAAAATTAAGTATAGCATTTTATCTGTGGGATAAACAATGTCTTTTTGTTGAGATAGTAAGTTGATTCTTCCTGATTTAAAACTACAGTTCATTTAGTATTTAAAAATTACTTTTGTTATCAAGTTGGTTTTAATTTTATTTTCCAATCCAATGAATTTTTTTGCCTGCATTACTTTTAGGTTGTTTTCTTTTGCTTAATCACCACCATCATCTCTCATATTCCAAATGAAGTGTGAAAGGAAAAAAATGAAATGAACAAAGAAGCAGCGGGCCATAACCTAATCATGAAAACTAGAATTAGATCTTGAGTTCTACATTCTCATTCACACTATCATGTCTCTATCTCAGCTCTTTCTCTGTCTCTGTCTGCCTCTGTCTTCTCTCTCATTGTTTTTTCTCTTGCTCTACACCTGTTCAACTTGATAAAATATGTGAGTGATACTATCTAATAATTTCAAATTTGACATCTTCAATTCCAGAAAGCAAATGGATAGTGTTTTCTAACTTGAATTTAAAAAATCCTGGGATGGACTTTGGACAGATACCCAATGCTGGACCAAACATCTATGGATGTTGTTCAGGGGCTAAGAAGGTGTAAAGGCTGCAGGTTGTCTTTATTCTTTACTACCTGTGAATCTTTTGGATATTTATCCACAGCACCTTGGTCTCAACTACTCCATCTATACAAGAAAATAAATTAGTACCTGACTCAAAAAGCAGTATTCTTGACTATATTTTGAACTTGTATCAAAAAAGTAATAATACGTATATAACAATGACTTACATTATTTTTAAAATAGCATATACCTATGCCAAAAAATGAGGCATGCAGAGTTTAAGTCACTTGACAAAGTTCACATAGGTAAAAGTTGTTAGAATGAAGTTTCAGATCCACAGCCTTAAATAATATTTTATATAATATAGTACGTGTAAAACAGTTGGCATAGGGCTAGTAGGCAGTATGACATGTTAGTGTTACTGTCATGATCATCATTAGCATCAACCAGGGTCATTTCCACCATAGCCACAGAGATATGGGTCAACATAGCCGTGAAGAGAGAATGGTCACTGCCAGGTAATGCTCTAGATGTTTCCTGTGGTCTAGAACTGTTGGTTCTGTCCAGCACATATATGCTCCCTAATCCCTATATCCATTACTAAACACATTGCTCATGTTTAGTATAATACATACATAGTTACAAATGCATACACTCCGAATGACAGAAATCCCAAATCACATTATTTTCTTGCTCTCATGTCTCAGGTGATGGTGATTATCATTGATGTGGCTATTCATATGCATATAACCAATGGGATAATTGGTTAATGTAAACACAACCAATGCAAAACTCTAAAAAGAAAAATCAGAAATCTACAATATCAAATAGTGGTTATAAAACATGAAAGGGAAAAGTACCAGAGGGGCCATTGGTCCAGAACTTGCCCCTGTTTGGTAGATCAGTGGTGGTGCAGTGGAAAATGAGCGGACAGAGAATCTCAAGGACATGTCTACCCTCTACCGATAATAAAATACAGTAAATTCCTTAGTCCCGCACATTGGCAACCTTGCTTTCTTCCCACGGGGAGAATATCTTTGGGCATTCCCTTTGATAACTTTTGAAAAAGAACATTGAAGAGTATTCTTTATTTTCTGGGGTTTATTCGAACTATGATGCCCATATTGTGTAGAATGTAGGCCTTTGAGCAAACAAAATAAAAATAAAACTGTATTAGATGGAGCAAGAGAAATAGTCAGGGGCCAAGATCCCATAGGTTTTTATAAAGTGCAGAAAGGAATTCATGTACATTTTCAGTGCAAAGGAAGACGGTTGGAAGATTTTAACGTGGCATGTTTAGAAAAGATTAATTTGGCAATGACTGGAAAATAGACGAGAGGGTAGAAAAAGGATTTGGTTATGAGACTTTGGTTAGAGTTTATTGCACTGGTCCAGTAAGAGAGAATGATAGCTCAGAGAGAAGTGATTTGAACTAGCCACTGACACTCCATCCAGAGTTCCCTGTGATTATTTAATATGCCACAAACTGTGTGTACCATACAGTTTCTGTATTCTTTGCTTTCAATGGTCTGCACCTGCAGTGATCTCTGAACAATTTCCCTTGGATACTGAAGCCACTTTGTCCACATGCACGGAAACCTAACAAGCTTCAAGTTTACAAACATCTCCCGTGGAATCTCACAGCCGATGTGGGACTATGAAAACTCACACCTTATTTAAATTTAGAACTCTTCTACAGAATCTCGGATAAGCTTCTTTTCCCTGCCCCACCTCTCTAGTTTATCCCTCACTTCTTTACCAGGAACAAATTTACTAAGCAATAAATTTCATGCAAATCCTTACCTAAGAGTTTGCTTTGGATGAACCAGAACTAAGAAATATATAAAATCCAAATATTTAGATATTCAGAACAGTAGATACTACATCTCAAGTTTTGGTTACAGAAGGTGAAGGAAAAATGAAAATAAATTACAATTTCAAGATTATTTATTTATTTGGTGAGTGATTGAGCCATGTATAATCATTTATATGAAGGGAAGGGCAAATCTTTTGGAAAAAGTTTTTTTGTTTTTGTTTTTTAATTTCCTTAATCTTGGCTAAAATAAGTTATTCATGAGCTGCTGCTGAGACAGGGAACTGGCAGGCACTGCTTTGGGTATGGTGTGGCCTTGGGCATTGTTGCAGCACTGCCTTTATGAGTCACACAGTGTCAAAACAAAGCTTATGATTGCCCTGATCTAAACAAGATAGAAGCAGGGCAAGTTCCTACTTGTTAGAATCAAGACCATGAAGAAACACTGCCCCTACCCTGAATGACCTTAAATAGAAAGATAACAAGAACCAGAGGGCTGGTTCTCTGCTATGCCGGGCTAGTCCTCCTTTGTTGAGAACCCCCTGATTCTCCTTTGCTCTGGATGGTTCTTTTCTTTAGGGAGAACCAGCCTCTACTCTGTCTCTGGAATAGACTTTCCAATTTTCTATTGTTTCTAAATAAATCTCGCTTTCACATTATTTGGTTGGCTCACATGTGAATTCTTTCTTGCAGGAAGCTAAGGACTCTCTTGGACTTCAAGTGGCTCCCAGTCTCAGGAATTACTTTCCGGCATCACTAGCATTAGCATGATTTTGGCATAATTAATAATAGGGAGCAAAGTGATTTACTGCCTTAGTGATTTTATAGAATTTCACTTGAATATGCAATCAACACACATATAAATAGCAACTCTTTTATTCCTTTTCTACCTAATACGTTATATCATAACTTTGAGAAAACTAATGCACAGCTTAAATAATTTGCTAAGCTTCCATAAGTAGAAACAGAAAAGCTATGAATTAAATACAGGTACTTCCCTAGTATTGAACTCTATTGCTTCAGAAATAGCCCACTAATATCTAGAATACAACAATCAACATTATTCTGTCACTTACTTATTATGTTCTAGGCATTATATTGGGTCTTTGTTCAAACCATTTCTTTAAAACTCACAGCAATATTACAAAAAAGGTACAACTATATTAGACAGAAGAGGAGTTGAGGTTTTTTTTCTTTTTAGACAGTCTTGCCTTGTAGCCCTTGGTAGAGTGCTGTGGCGTCACAGCTCACAGCAACCTCAAACTCTTGGGCTTTAGTGATTCTCTTGCCTCATCCTCCCGAGTAGCTGGAATGACAGGCGCCCACCACAATGCCTGATATTTTTAGAATGATGTCTGGCTCTGACTCAGGCTGGTCTCAAACCTGTGAGCTCATGCAATCCACCCACCTTGGCCTCCCAAGCACTGGGATTACAAGCGTGAGCCAACACGCCAGGCCTGAGGTTTTGTTTCTTGAAGTAACCTGCTAATTATAGGGTGCAACAAAACAACAGGAATTTTGTGGGGAAGAGTGAAGGCAGGAATCAAATCCTCTCTGGCTACTATAAATTTTCCTGATATTGATGGTGCTGCTAAGTTGTTAGTGACTCCATGTTTGTGTTTCTCCAAAGTATATGGATGAAATCCAACTTTCAAAGTCATACATCATGACCTAGTCGGTTTTATCCCAAGGTCTCAAGGCTGGTTCAATATACGTAAATCTATAAGTATAATTCAGCACATAAACAAATTAAAAAATAAAGACCATATGATTCTTTCAATTGATGCAGAAAAATATTTTGATAATATCCAGCATCCCTTCATGATCAGAACACTTAAGAAAACTGTTACAGAAGGGACATTTCTAAAACTGATAGAGGCCATCTACAGCAAACCCACAGTCAATATCGCATTGAATGGAGTTAAATTGAAATCATTTCCACTCAGCTCAGGAACCAGACAAGACTGCCCATTGTCTCCACTGCTCTTTAACATTGTAATGGAAGTTTTAGCCATCACAATTAGGGAAGAAAAGGCAATCAAGGGTATTCATATAGGGTCAGAAGAGATCAAATTTTCACTCTTCAAGATGATATGATTGTATACCTAGAAAACACCAGGGATTCTACTACAAAACTCTTAGAAGTGATCAAGGAATACAGCAGCATCTCAGGTTACAAAATCAACATTCATAAATTGGTAGCCTTTATATGTATCAACAATAGTCAAGCTGAAAAAACAGTTAAGGACTCTATTCAATTCACAGTAGTGCCAAAGAAGATGAAATATTTGGGAGTTTATCTAACAAAGAACGTGAAAGATCTCTATAAAGAAAACTACGAAACTCTAAGAAAAGAAATAGCTGAAAATGTTAACAAATGGAAAAACATACCATGCTCATGGCTGGGAAGAATCAACATTGTTAAAATGCCCATACTACCCAAAGCAATATACAATTTTAATGCAATTCTTATTAAAGCTCCACTGTCATACTTTAAAGATCTTGAAAAAATAATACTTCATTTTATATGGAATCAGAAAAAACCTCGAATAGCCAAGGTATTACTCAGAAATAAAAACAAAGCAAGAGGAATCACACTACCAGACCTCAGACTATACTATAAATCAACAGTGATCAAAACAGCATGGTTCTGGCACAAAAGCAGAGAAGTAGATGTCTGGAACAGAATAGGGAACCAAGAGATGAATGCAGCTACTTACCATTATTTGATCTTTGACAAGCCAATTAAAAACATTCAGTGGGGAAAAGATTCCCTATTTATCAAATGGTGCTGGGTGAACTGGTTGGCAACCTGTAGAAGACTGAAACTGGACCCACACCTTTCACCATTAACTGAGATAGACTCTCACTGGATTAAAGATTTAAACTTAAGATATGAAACTATAAAAATACTAGAAGAGAGTGAAGGGAAAACCCTTGAAGAAATTGGGCTGGATGAGTATTTTATGAGGAGGACCCCCCCCCGGGGCAATTGAAGCAGCTTCAAAAATACTCTACCGGGACCTGATCAAACTAAAAATCTTCTGCACAGACAAGAACACAGTAAGCAAAACAAACAAACAGTCCTCAGAATGGGAGAAGATATTTGCAGGTTATGTCTCCGACAAAGGTTTAGTAACCAGAATCCACAGAGAACTCAAACCTATAAGCAAGAAAAGAACAAGTGATCCCATAGCAGGCTGGGCAAGAGACTTGAAGAGAAACTTCTCTGTAGAAGACAGACGCACAGCCTTCAGACATGAAAAAATGCTCATCATCTTTAATCATCAGAGAAATGCAAATCAAAACTACTTTGATATCATCTAATTCCAGTAAGATTAGCCCATATCACAAAATCCCAAGACCAGAGATGTTGGCGTGGATGTGGAGAAAAGGGAACACTTCTTCACTTCTGGTGGGAATGCAAATTAATACATTCCTTTTGGAAAGATGTTTGGAGAACATTTAGAGATCTAAAAATAGATCTGCCATTCAATCCTATAATTCCTCTACTAGGCATATACCCAGAAGACCAAAAATCACATTATAACAAAGATATTTGTACCAGAATGTTTA